>JBBPNF010000125.1:0-22531 GCA_038090755.1 Leccinum truebloodii | reverse complement strand
TTATACGCTATTGGCTAGACTCTTACAGAATATTCCACCACATTCTATATACCATAACATGTACAAACAAACCATGTAGTATATAAGATGGACCCAGACGTCCATTCAATCTAAGTTGTTTTCACACCACTTCTTTCACTACTCTCATCAGCAGCTCTATCAAGTTACTTCTCTCAATCCATTCATACGTTCCTAGTAAGTTTTCTACTAGAGATTCACTTCCTTTACTTTTCCTCTTCGGTTCTATACTTGAACCCCTCGGCTGTGCTATTAGAAGTCGTATAACTTCTAAAACCCACACTTTTATTGATTCTCGATTAGTTGACCATTACAAGTTTCCTGTAATACCCTTATCTCGGTCTATCTCCGTACAAAACGCCGATGGCACCCAAAACTCCCAAAAGAATATCTCAGTCTATGTTAATCTTTCTGTTTCAATTTGTGATTCAAAAAACACTTGGCATTCCTTTCCCGCCAGAGCCTACGTTACTACTCTTTCAACTAATGCCCTTTTTCTTGGATATGATTTTCTTTCTCTACACAATCCGTCCATTGACTGGAATGTCCCAACTGAAGGAGTCAGTACTGGCTACACCGCCGGCCCCTAGAGACTCGAATAAAGAAGGATTCAGTATCAGCTAGTCCGGTTGATTCCCGCAAGATAGAGGTTGTTGATGGTGTAAAAACCGGAAATCTCCAAGCGGATGAAATAAAAGATTTAAAAAACGAAATACCGGAGGAGTTCCATGACTTCCTCGACGTATTTTTGGAGCAGGCCTCATTCCGTATGCCAGCGCGTAAGGTCTGGGACCATGCCATTGACTTAAAGCCGGACTTCATTCCAAAGAAGGGCCGTACTATTATACCGTTATCGGACTCCGAGACTCAGGAAGTCCGGACTTTCCTGGACTCAGAGTTGAAGAAAGGCTACATCCGCCCTTCTAAGTCCCCGCAGACCTCTCCGGTATTCTTCATTCCAAAGAAGGACGGAAAGAAACGGCTGGTAATGGACTATTGGTATTTAAACGAAGGAACCATAAAAATAATTATCCACTACCGCTCATCCCGACGCTGATTGATCAGCTTAAAGGAGCGGACATGTTCACCATGCTAGACTTGCGGTGGAGATATAACAATGTCCGGATGAAGGCCGGTGATAAGTGGAAAGGTGCTTTCGTTACACCGCTCGGAGCTTATGAACCGACGGTTATGTATTTCGGTTACACCAACGCGCCGTCCACATTCCAAGCAATGATGAACAACATATTTCATGACATGCATCGTAATGTAGCAAAATATCTCGATGATCTATGTATTTTTACCGGCGGTCTCTCTCGGGAAGAGCATGCCGAAATAGTCTGGGAAGTCCTTAAACGTCTCTGGGAGAATGATTTATTTGCGAAACCTTCTAAGTGTCATTTCTTTCAAAAGAAGGTGGATTATTTGGGCATGGTGGTATCTAAAGAGGGGGTTGACATGCAAGGAGACAAGACCAAGGTGATCGTGGACTGGCCGGTACCAACGGACTATGTAACTATTACCGGCGATTCATCGATGGATTCGCCAACATCAGTAAACCCTTAACCTTATTAACCCAGAAAGAACAGTCCTGGGTGTGGGCCGAAGATCAGGAGCGGGCATTCCAAGCCTTAAAGTGAAAGTTCGAAGAAGCTCCCCTATTGGCTTACCCCGATCAGGACAAGGAGATCCGGATAGAGACCAATGCATCGGACATTGCTACCAGAGCTGTGCTCTTGGTCTTGTGTGAAGACGGACTATGGTGGCCCAGCGCCTTTATCTCACATTCATTTGATGCCACAGAGCAGAACTACCCTATTTATGATAAAGAACTTTTAGCAGTAATCCGCATTCTCAAGGAGTGGCGACACTATTTGGTCGGTAGACCGAAGTTCGAGATTTGGACTGATCACAAAAACTTGGAGTATTGGAAAAATCCGCAAATGTTGTCCGCTAGACAGGCACATTGGCATGCAGCACTCCAGGAGTTTAATTATGTTATGGTATATAAACCGGGAACTACCAATTCTTGGGCTGATTCTTTATCTCGTAGACCGGATCACGGAGATGCAATATCTAATTTAAACGAAAATATTACAGTTCTCCCACCTCATGTATTCATTAATGATGTTCATCTTTCTTCCTCTTTTCTCGATAAAATACAAAAAGAAACAAAAAATACTAGTCTCAATGGACTACCGGAATACCAGTTAGATAACGATCTTTTACTAAATTCACAAAACAAAGTCTTTGTTCCTCCTTCTTTACGTACTTCTCTCATTACCATTTGTCATGACTTGCCAATTGCCGGACATGGCAGTCAACAACGGACTTACTTGCTGGTAGCCCGGCAATTTGCTTGGCTGGCCATGCGAAAAGATATTTATGATTATGTAGACCAGTGTCAGGTGTGCGCCCTCACGAAGGGATCGTCAAAGCCGCCAGCCGGAAAGCTTATGCCATTACCGGTACCAACCGGTCCTTGGGAAGACATTTCGGTAGATTTTATTTCAGGTTTCCCTCCGGTTAACGGATATGACAATGTCTGTGTAATAGTAGACCGCTTCTCGAAAGAAGTAATTTTCATTCCTTGTTCTAAATCTATTTCTTCTCTTCAGTTAGCTACATTATTTAGGGACAATGTATGGTGTCGGCATGGACTACCAAAATCAGTGGTTTCTGACCGGGGACCTCAATTCACCTCGGCGTTCACCAAAGAGCTCTGTAAGATGCTAGGCATCGAACAGAAACTTTCCACTGCCTACCACCCGCAGACCGACGGACAGACTGAGCGAGTCAATCGAGACTTAGCCAGTTACCTCCGGGCATACTGTGCAAAGGAACAGGATCGCTGGGTCGATTTCCTAAAAATTGCGGAGTTCCAGCACAACAACTCGGTCACACGGGCAACCGGCAGCATTCCGTTCAGTATCACACGGAACTACATGCCACACATGGGATTTGAAATCTCAAAGTTGGACTCAGAGGCAGCAACCTTTGTACAAGAAGCCGGGAAAGCTCATAAGCTTGTTGAACAAGCATTGGTAGAAAATGCCGAGCGGATGAAGGCGGTGGCGGACTCCAAATGGAGCAATGCTCCAGACTATGCGATCAGAGATCAGGTCTGGCTTAGTACCGACCATCTCGATCTTCCCTACGACTCAAAGAAACTCATGCAAAAATGGATCGGACCATACGAGATTCTGGAATCTCGAGGCAACACGGTGAAACTAAAATTGCCCAAAAGAGTTAAATGCTCACCGACGGTCAACATATCCCGCGTGAAGAAATTCCTGGACACCCTTCCCGGACAGCCGGTGGTTAGACCGGACCTGGTCCTTGTCAATGAAGAAGGTGTTTCGGAATGGGAAGTCGAGTCGATCTTGGAATCGCAAGTCAAAAGGAGAAAATTGGAGTACCTGGTGAAGTGGAAGGGATTTGACCTCACCGATGCGACATGGTAAACTGCGGACGATGTCAGTAATGCCAAGACCGCTGTAGCGGACTTTCACTGGTTGAACCCATCTGCTCCAAGGAAAATTCGGGGCCTCTCCTTGATGGAGTTTCATGCTTTATTTTTTTCGAAGAATCCTGCATGTCTGGAATCCACGCCATAAAGAGGGGGTAGTGTTGTAAATCACCGTCACCGACCGACCGACCATAGTCCGGAAGCACAGTCCGACCACAGTCCGGCACCACCGACAGTCAGGACTAGAGTCCGGACATACTGACATTTGGACTAAGGTCAGGTGACTTACCCTCAGCCCTCATCCTCATCGTTACTACATTACAATGACGTCCCCACTATCATTTCATTATAACTCATTCCCTTACATCATTATGTAGACCTGTGGTCATTTAGAATGTATATATGTAATACCTCATGTAGTCCGCATGTATGTAGAATAGTCCGGTTGTATAAATACTCGAGTCGGTCATAGCTGGTAGACCCAGCTTTGACCTCTTGAGCATATTGCCAAAGTCCCTCGCTTCCACCTTAATCTTTTCCTCTTTCCAAGTGTCCGAGTCAGCCCCCGAGTAATAGACCGATAGTCTGCCGGACTTAGGTTTACTTCACCTCCTGACTCTCATATAGGGTGTCGATGTGAGATTTTGTTGATTTGTCCTCGGAGATAAGAAGCTCCTTTGCACAATGTTTCCTGGCATTTGTTACAGCTGGCCCGTGTAGGGTCGGTTGTAGACTTGAAGGCGAGGGCTAGAGATGAAGGATAGGCCGAGCAAGTGTAACACTTGGCGAAGCCAAAAGACTAAGTGTATTCTCGAGGAGGAACTCACGAAGAGTCTCGTCACTCGAGGACCAAGGCTAAGGACACACCCGAGGAGGGCAGAAGGACTGAAGGAGTGAAGGACGAAGGCACACAAGGTTTTGCTAAGAACACTGAGTTGGATTTCAAGTAGCTCTAGCTTAGGGTTACAAAACGAAGAGACAAGTCCTTAAGTACTAAGAGATGGAAGGCAGTGGAACCGCATGGAAAGGACGAGTTATCTGCAGTAGGGAATGAGTCAAAAGCTGCGGAGATCTAGACTACACAGTAAGCGAAGATCGATGAATGATATCATCATGAGTCAGAAGATAGGGAAATGTCGGAACAAAGATAAGAAGACATAGGAACAGTAATAGGGAGGTTGCAGAACATCTGCGATGTGGAGCGGGCGAAATCGCTAGAGTCCTAAGATACAATGAATGCAAGTAAATGGAATAAAGAAAGGGGAGTGAAGGGAGAAAGAAAGAGATACATAGAGAGTCTCCGAGACGATCGTAACAACATTAAGACAAGCACCATAGATAAAGTAGTTGTTGCCTGTGATCAAGGGTTTGACGCGCTCATGGAATTCAGAATAGTATATCTCTATTACCTTGGACTGGCAGCAAGACACCCTCCTTTGGAGTAGGCAATCAAATGCACTGAGATGATTTAAAGCAATGGAGCGGTTATGCTTGGAGGAACTAGTTCTCCAGTAGTACCAATTCTGGATTTGCTGTCCCTGTTGTCAATGGCTTGTTCATTTCAGTCAGCAAGATAAACTTACTTTTTTTCTGTTTCTTTACAGCAGTGCCTAGCTGATTGATCTCAGCAGGAGAAAAAGTGGCTTCTCAGGATTTGCCAGGAAAAATATAAAGTCGTTCAGGCCACTGTTTGAACCACTCCAGGTTCACGGTCATCCAGAACGTATCATAATTTTTGGAACCTGCATAAGTGACATAGTCCTCCACAAAAGACTGAAGGTACTCTGTTTGCTCGTTGGTTGCCCAGGTTCATGGTGCCATTTTTGAATAGGGGGGTATGGGAGTGGAATGTTTGGGAATGGGAGTAGGTTAGCAGACAAGAAATAGAAAGTGTGATCCAGGCTCGGCCAGATTTATAGGGAGTGAAATAACCTTATTGTGGAGCATCAACAAAGTTTCTGGTTGAATGATCATTGAAGGCTGCCTAAATCCTAATGGACTATGGCACCTTGGCTCGAACACGACTTAGATGGAGGGAAATGTATAGGATGGGAAATCCAACCAGAACAAGACTAGCTTGTTCAGTTGCTGCATTCAAGTATTTATACTACTGACATGGGTGCACAGACCAGCTTAGGGCAGGTCTGAATAAGCTATGCTAACTAATATAGTAACATGTCAATGGGTGCTACCAAGATAAGTCATGTGATGCTGAGTAAGCAGGTCACGTGAAGAAGAAAGGAATCTTGATAATTACTATTGAAGACATCCTTCTCATGATCGTCCCTGGTTAGCCCCTCGAAGAGGACCTAATGAAACTATCCCTGAGTTCCGAACTAAACCTCATCAACATCATCCTACTCAAAATGTCAGAGAGGAACCAAAAACTCGAACTCGAGTATCCAATCATATACCCATTCATTGTACTCTACCAGATAACACTTATGGAGACAGAACTCCTCTAGAAATAGAATGAGATCAATTATGTAACTCAATACTTATGGATACTACTCAGGAAAAGTTAACTCCACTATCACCACTTACTCCAAGTATGGTTCTCACACCCATACCAGAAGAACCAAATCCTAGTAATTTACAGGATATGAATATGGATGACCTTTATACAAATCCACCCACACAACCATTTAGTTCTAAATGGATTCGCCAC
Organism: Leccinum truebloodii; assembly: GCA_038090755.1. NCBI lineage: Eukaryota > Fungi > Basidiomycota > Agaricomycetes > Boletales > Boletaceae > Leccinum > Leccinum truebloodii. The sequence continues at coordinate 16,376 of JBBPNF010000125.1, read as the reverse complement.
TATATGTTCACAGCAGCTGTTGCTATTAGTGAAACTCCGGTTCACTACCGAGATGTAAAGAAATTACCACTAAGTGAACAAAAAGAATGGCAACTCTGTTAAAATCTCTTCATGACCGAAATGTTTGGGAACTTGTGGACCTACCAGCAGGTAGAAAACCCATCACAGGGAGATGGATATATGTGACAAAGAGCGATGGTTGTAAAAAGGCTTGATTTGTTGCTAAAGGCTTTACTCAAATCTATGGAATAGACTTTGAAGAAACCTTTTCTTCTGTCGCTCGTTTCGAGACAGTCTGACTTCTACTTGCATTAGCAGCATTAGAGGATTGGGACATAAAAGCTCTCGATGTCAAAACAGCATTTCTCTTTGGAGAATTAGACGATGATGAGGAACTTTACATGGTACAACCAAAAGGTTTTGTCAAGAAAGGAAAAGAAAACAAATTTTGTCAACTTCGTAAAGCAACCTTGTATATACCAAAAATGTATTTATTACATTTAATGGTTTAGCTACACATAGTGGCTTCTCAGCATATTGTGACAACTGGGCAGGTGATACAGAAACTAGATGATCTACCTCTGGATACTGTATATTCCTTGCAGATGCTATCATCTCCTGGTCTTCACGTAGACAAAAGGTAGTTGCTCTATCTTCTACAGAAGCAGAATACATTGCCATGACAGAAACTGCTAAGCAACTTGCTTGGATATGATCTCTATTCACCGAAATAGGTCATGAGATCAAAGGACCATTACCACTTAATTGTGATAATCAAGGTGCTATGTTTCTAGCTTCTAATCCTGCTCAAGAAGGAAGATCTAAGCATATTGCAATCCGATACCATTACATTTGAGATGCAGTTCAAGAACAGAATGAACTTGAATTGTTTTATGTACCCACTACAGATCAAAAGGCTGACATCTTTACCAAAAATGTTACCTTTGATAAATTCCGAATTGGATGTATCCAACTTGGTCTTACCAATTACCCTAAACAGACATAGATTACCTATTGGACTTAGACAAAATCTTAGACATCAGCTCAACAAAGAAAAGTGTTAAAACAATAGTTATTCTTGTAATTCTTTCAATACAAATACTATCAAGTCTAGACATGATCTAGACCTTTCATTTATGCTTCTGTAATGTAGATTAGATGTAGATAAGAGCTACATACACCATTGGCTACATTTTTTACTTACTAAGGCGTGACTCATTATGAGTCACACCTCTTAGTGATCATGATAAGAGTTACTTATGCTATTGGATAGAACAATCTTACATGATCATTCTATGATATTCTATACCACAATAGATACAAACATGTATTCTTGTATATAAGGAAGAACTCCTCTTCTTTGAATATCAGTTCGCTTCACTCATTCTAAAGTGTAGTAAACTCTTGTTAGTCATGTCATTCCTATTCTTGATCCTAGTAAGTTTTCTACTAGATCCCTACTTTTTACAAATAGATTCTCTATCTATACTGCACTATTAGATATCTCCATAGGATTTCTAAAAAGATAATGGGCAAATGCTGGAAAAGATGTGCAGGTTTCCCGCAATGTTAAGGTTATGGTCGAGGACACTGTCACACTTGCAGAAATTGAGTATTTCACCTGGGTTCCTGTCGAGGTGACTCTGAATCACATTCTAAATGAAGAGATCGAGGATCACACCAACAACGAACACTGGAAGTTTATTGACATTGCAGTGTCACGGCTCTATTCCATACTTGACAACCACCTGCTCAAGCTATCCTCTCAAAGTTTCTGTCGTTTCATGCATGCTGTCACCCAATCTTGTCATCCTTCCTGTCAAAGACATCCTCAGTGTCATCGCCATGATCCCCCACCACCCAAACCTGCCAAACAGAGTCGTCAAGGATAGGTTTTTCATGATAGACAAACCGGGATTAGACATATCAAATTTTGGGATATCAGACGATGGGTTTGACAATGCTCAAGATAACAGTGACGAGGAAGAATAGATTTACATTGTTACTTCTCGATGAATGTGATGAAAGTACAAATCTAATACATAAAAACAACATGAATTGCCGAATGCTCTTTGTCATGTCACTGCTTTGACATCCGCTCAGAAATCTCCTCCGTCAACAGTTGGGGATTTGCATAGACTGGCACGCAAGGCTTGCTTGGTGAACGGTGAATGGAACGAACCAGGTAGGTACAGGGGAGAGCTGTCACTTTGTGAGTCCAAGTCACTGATGGGAGGTACTAGTCTTCTCCTTGAGAGTCAGGAACCGGTGAGTTGTACATCTTGAAATCCGGGAGGCTGTCATCGACTACCAGTGTCTCTTCAAGTTCCTCCCACACGTGAAGTGCACCGAGCATATCAAAGTCCACATCAAGGTTGTCCGAGTTGGTCAAAGGATCCTGATCTACAAGATAGCCTGCTGCGATAGCACATCCAGATCTGGACAGAGCACGTCGCATAGCTTCAAGTTTTGCAAAATGGACCTGCTTGCTTTGAGTCGATGTATCAGCAAAGGATGACGGAGGGGACTGCTACCATTCGTGATTCAGATTGGGCATACTTCAAATGTGATTCAAAGATGAGATAATCATAAGGCTGTAATACAAATTTTGTAGCTACTTAGACTACTATGCCATGAGTCGGTTGATGGCCCATTCCTTCATGCGAAGGAACATATCCCTGTCGACAAATTCCACCACTAAAAGACTCATCCTTGTGTTTTGGATCAGGGTATAGTAATGCTCCTCTTATGATTGACCGGATGGGGATGAACATGGATGCAGTGCGGGGACGCGCCTTGACACATGTGATCCTCAAGGACTCGTCAAATGGTTTCCGAGCTGCACTGATGTCTGCCATGAGGGGGCAGACGAGAGCAAAGTCATAGGAGCCGAATGAAGGTATGTTGCAAGAGAACATGAATACAAGGCGAGCAAAGGTGAATTCATTGTGCGAGACCTGGAAGAGCACGCCGTCATATCGAGCTTTTCTGTGGAACGAAGGGTTGCAGTGAAGATAGTCTGTAGCTTGTCTCCAGTCCATTTTTGATTCATAGTGGACCTTGAGGTATGCACGCTCGTGCAACTACCATAGAGTAAAAATTAAGGAGTAAAAACTATGCCAATAAACTTCACAAACCTCAAATTGTAGCTGCCAGTTGTTTGCCAGTATTTACAGCCACTCAACATAAGCCTTGGAGTCCTCTGTTCTATTTCCCTTGGTTACTCACAGTTGACTCCAGTGTGGCCTACAAGTCCCTTTTAGTGGTTATCCCACCCCGACAACACTTTCTGCACTTATCACATGGACCACCCTCTCTGGACACTGCTCCAGGTAGATGAGGGAACACAGATGCCTTAACTAAATAAAGGATCCTGAAAGATCTTGGTCTATCACAAGTTTGCAATGATAGCAATGTTGATCCTCTCAGTAAGTGGAGGTTCAGGCTGTCAAACGAGAAACATACATGATTTTCATATCCTCATTTTGTTTTTCAGATTTTCAAGCTGTATGGATTTCATGTAGTTGCAGTAAATGGCATGTAAAGTGTAGAGGAGCATAATAAGACTGTCACAGCCTGCCAGAAGGATGCAAAGTGTCATGTGCTTCTTCTATCAAACATTGGTGCAGTTGGCCTCAACCTGACTGACTAACTGCTGCAACTGTGGTGATACTCTTTGTAAGTTGATTCTCCGTAGTAGATCCCCCCCTTTCAAACCTTCACAGGATCAATGCTGGTCTCATCGGCTGGAACATCAAATTATTGGGCATGCCTGGCGACGCTGTTTATAACATGGTTTGTGACCACTGGAGCAATTTCTGGCCTCACAGCGTGGACATGGTCGGTGTTTTTTTTTCCATGGATATCATCTTGAACAAATACATGTAATAGCAAATCTCCTTATATCTAGGAAACCTCCTGTTGAAGACCTTCCTTCAGATGGAGCAGGGGTAGACTCAAATCAAGCCATGGAGGCTGAGTTAGCACCTATTAGGAAGGATAGCAGACAAACCTCAAGGTGAAAAGTTTGATAAAGTTATCTCGACCATGGGGAATCCAATAGTGATGGTTAGAAGTAGCACAGAGGGCTACAAATTCTACAATGAAGTAAAAAAAGGATGAAAAGAGTGCGAAATCATCAAAAGTAACACTCCCCCCTAATTGCACAACTCTGGCAATCACTTGCTCCCCCCAAGTCTAGCAAGTCCCAGCATCTGGCATAGACCTTCAACTTTGACTCAAGGCAAAGCTTTGGTCAATAGATCAGCAGGCATCAGATCAGTGGAAACAAAGTTGGGTGAAATGATACCCTTGTCCACCGCATCTCGAAGCCAAAACTAGTGCAAGTCGAGGTGCTTCCGTCCATGATGTTCTGGATGCTTCGCAACCTGGATTATCAGCTGATTGGTTGTGGATGTGAAGGACAGACAACTTGTCCATAGGAAAACCCAACTCCTCTAGCAACTTGCACATCCAGACAACTTCCTTGCCAGCTTTGCAAGCAGTGATGAATTCTGCCTCAGTGGTGGACCAAGCAACAATGGGCTGGTGCTTCGACATCCAGGAGACAACACCAGTTCCGATCTTGATGATATATAGTGTTCGAAAGTCCAGTCCTAGGACTGATAAAAGACCGCAACTGGACTGGACTTTATTCTTATCGCAACTGGACTTCAGTTGCAGTTGCCTCATTTCAAAATTCAAAGACTGATATATATTTAGACCGAACCAGATCAAAATTTTGAAAAAGACCAGTTGCAACCGGTCGCAACCGATGTACAGCCACCCCCTATCGCAGTTGGACGGTCATATTGGAAGTGCACCCATGCACTAAAAAACATGTAAGCAACCACGAGAGAGAAACACAGTGAAAGAACCCTTCCAACCTTGCATCCACTTTGATCTTGAACAAAGTAACCCTGAGTGTGCACAGCCAGTCCAGCCACCCCAAACACCATCTACTCATCACCCCCTCCCTACTGATAAGTGCAGAAAGCTTGTGGGAGTGGTATAACCACTAAATAGTGACTCTAGGATCACACTGGAGTTCACTGTGAGTAACCAACAATGATATTCCAACAATGATATTGAGCAAAGTACAATAAGCTACTGACCTGGAATCCACTGTGAGTAACCAAGGGAAATAGAACAGAGGACTCCGAGGCTTAAGTCGAGTGGCTGTAAATACTGGCAAACAACTGGCAGCCACAATCAGCCACAATCAGTCACAAGTGTGGGAAAAGTAATCACAACTCAAAGAAAAGAAGATAGAGATGTGTAGGACGACCACAAGGGTCTAGAACCTTGAGGAAAGAAGTTTGATAGAGTTATCGACCATGGAGAATCCAATGGTGATGGTTAGAAGTAGTGAAAGTGCTACAAAGTCTACAATGAAGTAAAAAGGATGAAAAGAGTGCGAAATCACACCAAAAGTAACACTCCCCCCTGATTGCATGACTCTGGCAATCACTTGCTCCCCCCAAGTCTAGCAAGTCTCAGCATCTGACATAGACCTTCGAATTTGACTCGAGGCAAAGCCTTGGTCAATAGATCAACAGGCATCTGATCAGAACAATTTCAATGTTATGTCTACAATTGTAACAATCATGCAAAGGAAAATTATGTATAGGCTATTGAATAGAATAATTTGTTGTCTCTACAAAGATTGTGAGGGACCCCTGAGTCAATTAGTCAACTGGTCTGGTCATAGCTGTCATTGGATTTCTCAGTCACAGACTCACATCCATGCATTGCAAGCATGATCTCCCTAGCAGCCTTGTCCTGTTTGATGTCCCAAGCGTCTTGATCAGCGCCAGTGGCAGTAGGGGGAATGTCTTTGCCATCCGAGGCCTTTGGAACAAAGCAGAGCTGTCATCTCCTTGCTCCAGGTGGTGTAGTTGGTGCCAATGAGAGGTGAAATGTGGTGCATTGGTGGTATTCAGAGGCCATAGTAATGAGATGGTGGGGCGAAGGAATCGTCAATTTTAGGAGGTAGGAGCAATGTGGCGGAAGAAGGAGTCAATTTTGGGATGTAAAACCTATGCAGCATGTAAAGTGATCGAGTTTTGGAAGTAGGAGGTGTGTGACGCAAAGAGGTGAAGTAAAAATGATGAAAAGAGTGTGAAATCACACCAAAAGTAACATCTACCTCACTGCAAACCGTAATGGCAGCCAACACGACAATGTGATTGTCTCTGATACTTGGCAAGAGCAAGTCACTCAGCTGCCACTCCCCTTGCGCTCTACCACATTCACAGCACGATCTAGAATGGCGAACCAATCAATCCAATCTGCCAACTCCGGAGACCGCACAGCCTGGCCTTCTTTTTCTACAATTCTATTGACTGGTTCCCCGCACATTTTATAATAATATGTTAGAGTCGAAAAAATAGTTCAGTGACAAGAATGTGATCTCACCTGAGTGACAAAAGTAGATACCTGTGACAGACATTGTCACGATAGTGTGAGGGAATGATGCTGAAAAGATGTCAAAGGTATTCTCCGAAGCAACCATCGTGTCATAGCTCGGTGAGACAGTGGCCAAGGGCATGGCGTGATGGCGGCAGCATAGTGACTGTGTGAAGATGGTGTTGGTTGGTTTTGGCATTCCAGAGTGGGGGAGACACGATTGCATCCTGTGTTGTGGATGCTTCATTCTGGAAGGTGTCGTCCACAAGGACCGCTTGACAACAAGATTGGTCAGCAAGCCAAAGACCAGATGAATGGAGGGCTCCAGCATGAGCAGCAACTGTGCTGGTTGCGTGACCCCAAGTACTACATATAATAGTGTATATGTTTTCCTTTTCAAACCCTTCCCCCTCATAGAATTCCGCGTTGATTTGTCTATCCATTGTCTGTGTTGTTTCAGGCCATTGTCATCCCAGAGAATACATGAAGGACATCTCTTGTAAAGTATGGACCAATCATTCTTGCGCTTTTTGTTGCCATCTTCCTCATCAGTAACCATGCACTCTGCTTTCTGTTGGTATACTTTTGGACGATGAACACTGACTGTTTGCTGCGCTTGGGATCACAACTTATCAGGAAACATCCCCTGTGGATAATTACCAGGAATTGTCAATAATATCAAAGAAAACTTGATCATAGGAAGTATTATCAGTATTAGATGAAAAACCTGATATTATTTACAAACTAATAGTCCCCTCAAATCATTCTGATAATTCTCTGTAATATCTTGATATTTGTAGCCATATTTCCATGTCATTTCAACTGGAATATTTCTATATTAGCAGCTACATTTCCATGTCATTAGATGTTTAATTGTTTCAAACATGAGTATATTATTATTTCCTACATCAAAACTGTGCATATCATGATCATCTAATCTAATATACATGCTTATCACACTACTAGTCTACACAGAAATGATGAAAGTGGAGAGAGAAGAAAGAGAGTGTGGGAACAAAATCTTCGACCTGAGTTGATTATATAGTATGGGGGGTAAAAATAGTTACAAATAAATTTGTCAGCATGTCCACTTCAATTTTCAACATCAAGTGTGGGAACTTGGGCTTATATAACAGTCTCACTTCAAAACTCTCTAAGTCTTTGCCACATCTGTTTGCTACACTTGTAACACTTTTGACTACACTTTGTCCTACACTTTTTCGCTTTTTTGTACACTGTGCCCTACACTTTGTGTACACTTTGTCCTACACTTTTTGTACACTTTTTTTGTACACTTAGTATACTTTGTCATACACTGTTTGCTTTTTTTGTACACTTAGTACACTCTGTCCTACACTTTTTCGCTTTTTTGTACACTTTGTCCTACACTTTTGGTACACTTCTGGGTGCGAAAATATATTTCCAAAAAAGGAAAATCATTATTTGTTTTCGGTATCATAACAAAAGTTTTAGCCCCTATTATGTGATCCTAATGGTGCGACAATCTAATCAATCTGATCTAATCTGGATGAGATATGAGGAAATGGTCTGTGAAACATCGACGAAAAAAGTGGCTGTGTCATGACAAAGCATTGGTACACTTTTTTTGTACACTTAGTACACTCTGTCCTACACTTTTTGTACACTTTGTCCTACACTTTTTCGCTTTTTTGTACACTCCTTTGGTACACTTGGTACACTTTTTGGTACACTTTTTTGACTACACTTTTTTGTACACTTGGTACATTTTTTCCTACACTTTTTCGCTTTTGGTAGACCTTTTGGTACACTTTTTTGAGTACACTTTTTTGTACACTTGGTACATTTTTTCCTACATTTTTTCGCTTTTTTGTACACTGCTTTTGTACACTTGGTCATTCTGAATGTCACATATTATAGCTAGCAATATCTCAAAAACTACAGATTATTATCTATATTATTTATCCATCTTGTTAATGTCTGCTAATTCTATATAATATGTGTGAAACTGTGTGATTATCTACATGCATCTTCGGATACCCAGGAATTCATGCTAATATCAAGCAATTCAGATGTATTATCAATATTATCAAGAATTATAGAGAATATGTGATATTATGTGATATTATCCATGGTGAGCATTCCCTGATGAAAGTGGCATGGCACAATTTCTTGTGCCAAGGATGGGTTCAGGAGAAAGTGGAGCATAACACCGCGCAGTAAGAGTGGGAGCTCCAAACGGAATGGCACAACAAAGAGGTAGCATGCCGGACAAGGAGGAAGACGAGCATCAAGGTCGTCTTTAGTGAAGATGTCCCAATTGACGCCTCTCACTGCTGTTAGGATGATAGGACAGGCAAGAATGTAACTCACCCAGTGTCAAGATTCATGCAATGACTCAGGCCAAGCACGCAGTTAGTGACAAAATCATGAATACATGAAAAGCAATTATTACATAATGTTAATCAGGCATCATCGTTGGCGGCTTTGGCATATGGATGGTGCTGATGCCTGTCATTAGCTAGGGTTGATGTTCCATAATGTGAGTTGTTGCCTGTCAGTTCTGACATATTTGCGAATATACCATGTTGACATGTGTAATATGACGATGATCAGGAGCTGAGAATGCTTTCGGCAAGATGGCGAGCACTGCGTGGTCGATCATTTACTCACTCTGGTAGGTTTGTCTCCATGAGATTTTGTTGCATTCCATTTTTGGTGTTTCAAATGCAAACAGTCTGGTCCATGGAGGTTGACATGATGCCAGTGAGACCGTCCTTGCGATGGTACTGGACAGACTTGATGTAATTTGAATCACTGGTGAGGATGGAAATACAGTTGTGCAAAGTACTGTCCCATGTGCGAATGATCTGGTCATTGGATGAGAGCTAGGATGCGAGGGCTAATGAACATGAATTATTCAGGATCCAAGGCATCTTGTGATGAAACTGGGCAGTCCCGAATGTAGTGCGAATGACCGGTGAGGATGGCAGTACAGTTGCGCGAAGTGTTGTTGTCCGCATGATCTGGTTGTTGGATGAGGAGAGCTCCTAGAGGATGCGAGGTTGATGAGAGGGACATGAGCTCTGAGGAACATGAACTACTTACAATCCAAGGCATCTTGTGATGAAACTGGGCGATCTGAGTTGTGCTCATGCCCCCTGCATTTGAGCACCCATAAGGGTGCACTTCATCTCACCAGAACCATTTCTGCTCTGGTTGTATCGCCTTTGCACTGTCCTGTCTCATACCAACGATATTGGGGACTCCTAATTTCTATTTCTACTGTATCTTCTGCTCAATTATCATATTGTCGTCTTTCATGCCCTTGGCTCTAGTGTTCCTACAGTGTGTCACATTTTCTGCAGCCTACTCCAGTTGCACCTGGAAGATCATCACTTCATTCACCAATCGCAAGTCAATCACGCTCTGGGAAAGCCTCTCAGGAATCTCAGATGTGGTCGAATGGTTCTGATCACAAAATGAAGACCCAACCGCTACATTTCCCTTTGTCCAGTAACGATCCTGACCTTCAGCACGAGGATCATGTCAAGATTGGATTCAATTCCCACTATCTCAAATATGATGATATGAACGAAAGAAATCTGGATGTTCCTGCTGAAGTCGAAGTTGGTACGAGTGGTGGAGATGCAGACAGCGATGCCTATGACAGTGATGGTGACAGCATGGGCCTTGAGGATGTCAGTTGATGTGGATGCCGTTGTCTCGGAGGAATTGTCCAAAATTGAATATGATGATCCTGGGCCTGGCTGACGGTCTCGAGCAAGGCAGAGCCACCACGCTGTTTCGCGAGCAAGATGGGAAGCAAGTGAGACCATCATTGAAGAAGGCAAACTGGAACAGTAAAGATTCAGGTCAGCCAGAAGTGTCACCTCGTGCGTTCCTTAGCGGCGGCACTGATTTCACTCTCGGAGTCATCATTGCTGACGTCCTGCTTGTGAGACAATTACGAGTGTCTAAGAGTGCTTGTCTCATGCTTGCCGAACTGCGCACATCGTCATTTATACCAAAGCAATATTATGAGCTCTGTGAGTGTTACAACTGGCCCTGGCAGGGTCGGATGTAGACTTGGAGGGTGGCAAAGACGATGGACTAGGTACAAGTCGAGCAAGCATAACGCCTGGCAAGACTACAAAGACTAAGACTAAAACTAAGAGACACACCCAAGTGGGCAGAGGGATTGAGGAACAAAGGGATGAAGGGACTTGAGGATGCAGGAGACTCAAATAGTATTCCAAGTAGCTCTAGCTTGAGAGGTGCAAATACAGGGAAACAAGTCTTAAATATAGGTAGTGTTCATCTTCACGTTCGTTGGGGCATTCTGTGCAGTAGTAGGGGGTATTAGCTCTCTTTATGCGGTGTAGGTGAGCATTAAGTGGGCTATGCTTAGTTCTAATCCAAATGAGTAGTGATGTTTGACACTTGGTTAGTCCGGCTGCAGTTTTTAGGAAGGAGCCAGTTAGCATCTTTTTGTTGATGGATGAGGCGAACACATAGCAAGGGGATCCGGCCATGATGTAAATGAGCAGAGGTGTGTTGAACCCCATACATGGACACTTTCTAGAACACTATCTAGACAAGGGATCACCTGCCTATCAGAACTAATTCAGGGTGAGTTCATGCAGGTTGTGTTATCCATTTACATGGAGACTTTCTAGAACACTATCTAGACAAGGGATCACCTGCCTATCAGAACTAATTTAGGGTGAGTTCATGCACTTTCTCTAGCTTTCTGGCAGGTCAGGTCTGGTAGAGTTTGGCGGGAAAATGAGGATACAAATCGAATATATTACAGCTGGATAAATGATATCACCTCTGCACAGCAAGTAGCATCATTCTATCCTGCTCAAAAATATACTTGATGACACCTGGAATAGGTGACGCAGAGTGGTTGCTGTTGGGATAGAATATGATTTGGGAGTTGCCAGCATTTGTGGATACTTGGCTGTAAAGTACGCCTGCATGGTTAAGATGAGCATGTATGACTATTTTGTGTTCACAGAGATCTTCTGGTACAGTTGTTGTCCTTGCAGTGTTTGTAACATATGGATCATCATCAATGGAGGAATTGTGCTTGTCATCTATGCCATATGCCAGGTCAAGGATGACTTTGACCTCCTGGATAGCAGAAAGCAGTCTGGTCTAGAAAGCCAAGCATGAAGCTTAGAACCCTTGTCAAAGGTAAGAATATAGCATCATGGTCTCAAGCTCACCTACATTACCATAATGGTTAGAAACAATTCATTCACGCACACCAAAATACCCACCGGACTTGTGATTGCTGGGCAGCCTTTGCAGCACACCAATCAACCGTTCGAAAGGGAATGTCCACCATGAATGTACTGGGCCAAAGAGAATCCGGTAGTTGTATATGTGAAATGCTGCGTGATGATTTGGCCGAAGGTTGTAACATGGGTGAACTTGCTTTATCCACCCGACATAGTTTGCGATATATGAGTGATAGGCAGTTGCACGTTCCATTGTCATGGTATGAGCATATGAGATATACACTGCCAACACGAGATCCATGGTATGGTCGAGTACGGCAGCAGATCCAAAGGTGAGTCCACACCCCAAAGGCTAAGAAGTATGATGGGTAGGTAAACAGTGATCAATGAACACCATTCGTCTGCTTTGATTGTTCCAGCTGATACTTTGCCGAAGTTCTGTGGAACAGAGGGAAGCCATAAGGGTATAGTCATATCATGAATGACCTCGCAGATCCGCTTGAGCACATCCACTGTGTCAAATGTCGCTTGAACAACTGATGGAGCCAAAAAGGGCATTTTGTGGCGCTGGAAATGTCTGAGATGCAATCCAACAATCATGATAACAGACCTACCCATTTAAAAGGGCCTTAGCATAGTTGGGCTTGTAAATCCTTGTTCTCTTCTGGGGAAGATATTTGAGTGATTGACACACAAATTGCAGCGGTCGCACATTTTTGTGTAAAAGTGAATCCAGGAGTTTCGTCATAGAACCTTCAACCAATTCGGCTTGATCGTAAAAAGGAATTTCGCGAGTAAGGAGGTTATGAATGGCAGATACTTGGGAGACTTCTTGAGTTGACATAGAAAAAGTACCTTTGGTCTCTGGGTCAATGACGGTGAATGGGTACTCGAATGCAGGTCCAGAATATTCCGGGACGGTGTTTTTTTCTTCTGTACTGAGGCCGAGGAGGTTGCGCACATGGTGTTGGACGAGTCCTTCAAGTATACAATGCATAGAGTCAATGATGAGTTGATGCGAGGGATCCCAGTAAGGTAGATGCCAGAGATTGGTGTGATCTGAACTATTGAGGAGGAGACAGAGGCAGTGCTGGGCGCGGGACTGAATGTTGGTGAGATGCTGTAGGGCTCTCAAAGAGGTGGAATTTCGTTCTTTCTTCATCATAGCCACCCTCCGACCTCTGACTATAGAGGCAGGCGAGACAGAGAGGTCGCCAAATGCTGCACATATGTCGGTAGTTTGATCGAACTGTGATTCGGGCGGGGTTGGTGTCTGATCAAGAAGAGTGAGTGGCCAAGGGTATCGGCAATGTCAGAGATGGAGAGTGGTCTTGTGGAGCCATCAACGAGGGGAGTGCTTGAACATTGTGACTGGAATTCTTCCTGTGTATTCCATAACTTGCTAGAAGAGGAAGTCTGATCTGGCCCATCATTGGTGATAGTCAGGGCGAATATGTGCCCACAGATTTCCTCACATCAATTGTGAAATGGTGAGAGCAACCTTTGTGGATGTGTACGTTCCGCGTTGAACAGCGCCGTTCAACGGTTATGTTCTATATGTTACATTGCTCAAATGTTAAGTTAGATGCTAAGTTACATTTATCTAATGCTACATACTACAGTTCTACCTTTGCTAGGATGTCAAGGTTGAGAGGGAAAGAAGGAAAAGATGTTATTAAGCGAGTGGCGGGTACTGATTGTGAATCGAACTCAGCTTGGGAAGTACCGGACCACTGTGGGAACAATGCGCAGGTGTAATTTGTTAGCCAAATTGTACAGGGATATATACATTAGTACAAATAGTACACACTCAAGGTAGTCCGTACTGATACTTCCCTAGTCTGTGATCCCTAATCGTACATAAAATAATCTAGTCCATGTATTTCAAGACACAAACTTTACAGTCAGTTGGTGTAAACAGGCCAAACATGGACCAAATTTCATCCTCAGGAATCGAGCTACCAGTGTGGAGCCACACACTGTGCACTCTGATGAATGCTTCCATCCACAAAGAACAGTGTAGCTTAGAGATAATCAGCATCAAAATCGAGCAGAAAAGGATTATTTACTATGATGTTGGGGTCAGCTGTATGGTTTGTGACTTGAATGCAAACTTCTCACGCAGTGGATGTATGCATGACATCTGGCACTGCAAACACTGTTGGTTCAGCTCTGACTGGAAGCATGATTTGGAGGGATTCGATATCGGGCAAGTGCTGGGTACAAGAGAGTACTTCCAAGAAAAGATTGACACCTTCTTCTGGCTGGAGACAAACATGCAGTTGCATCCAATCGAGTCAACGCACTAATGGAGGTATGATGATGACATCGACGTTTCACTTCTGGGGATGGAGGATGGTGGGGATGTTCAATAACACTTAACTGATGAACCTGATGCCCAGCCAGGAAATGAACCAAGGTATGAATAGGACAAGTCCTGTCAATCTCCAGCACAGATAAGGTGGGTATCGCGAGTTCCTCCAGGAGAACAAGTCATTGTGCGGGGACCAACATAGTATTTGTTAGTGCCAACGTGTGCAAAGGTGCGCTACATAGAGTCGTGAGAGTGAAGGATACCATGGCAGGAAGAAAGAGAAGGGGGGTATTGATCCAAAAGGTATTGATGTGGCTTTCGTGAACTATGCTGCTACCGCGAACACCAACTTCGCATCCTGAAAAACTAGATGCACCACCGTCGCAGTACAAAATGGTACATCCTATGGAGTTGATTGTATCTAGGAAAGAAATGAGGCCAGAAGAAGGCTGGTAGGGAGAAGACTGCGCAAGGCATGTATGCATGGAAAGGTGGACTTCCGGCATGACATCGACTTGGGTGCCCCTTAAGAACTCAACGAACAGAGTTGCTGCATTGAAAAGTCACTTGTTGGTGCCACAAGTGAAAACCCAAATAATCCGGGAAAGGGTAAATGACCTCAAACGCCTCCAGACAAGAAGTAATACAATAGCGTCATAACATATCTCTACCATAAGGTAGGTAATCTCTACTATAAGACAGTAGGTGGCTCTACAGAGTAGGTAAAGGAGACATATACAGGTTCCATGTGAGTGCATAGATATGTGCACGTCACCTCTATCAACAGATACATAATGTCTGTTATGTGACAGACAAAGCTCATAAGAGCTAGGTACGATCGACTGTAAGGTCGATCATTCTCACTAGGATCTCTGGCTGTAGTGGTAATTCCTCAATACCAATAGGTATATATATAGAGGAATAGCTGTCTGAAGCATCTACTAGTTAGTAGTATGTTGAGAACAGTCATGAGACTCCTTAGAGTTGAGTGAAGCTTATTCCGTTGAGAGGTGGAAAAGTCAATGAAAACTTCCTTATTATTCCAGCCAGAAGGGCCGGACTATATATTCTAAATACATGTTTGTACTTGTATATATGACTACAAGTAATTAGCCAATAGCATAAAGTACTTGTAGGTTAAGTTAGGTTAGTGGATATTGGCTTATCCAATAGCGTAAGTATCTCGATCAGCATCAGTCATCATTACAAGAATGATGAGTAAGATGCTTCATAGATGAGCCTAGCCAATGGCGTATAGGGCTCTAATCTAGTAGTCATGAGTATGACAATCTAATCATAGATTAGATAAAGATCTTATCTTATCTTCGAGATATAGCTATTAGGATAGTAATAGTGTAGAATCCACTATCCTTTCATACTTAGCATGCCAGTCCTATAGAAAGGTAGTAGTGATAATAAGGAAACACATACTACACTTTCAACAGGCGAAGCATTTGGCAGGGGGTCCAGGGAGTTCGTTGTCAGCACAATGCTTGAGAGGGGTGGAGGCTGCGTCGAGGGCGAAGTATTTGGCAGGGGGTCTGGGGAGTTCGTTGTCAGCACGATGCTTGAGAGGGGTGGAGGCTGAATCAAGGGTGAAGTGTTTGGTAGGGAGTCCGAGGAGTTTGTTGTTAGCACGACACTTGAGAGGGGTGGAGGCTGCATTGAGGGCGAAGTGTTTGGCAGGGGAATCGGAGAGTTCATCATCGGGGGCTGCGTTGAGGGCAATCCGCTCAGCAGGGGGACTGGAGAATTCTTCATCTGCTCGATGTTGCAGAGGGGTGGTGGCTGCGTCGAGGGAAATGTGCTCAGTAGAGGGACCGGTGAGTTCTGCATCCGCGCGACGCTTCTGGGAGTTGGTGTCTGTGTCAGACGATGGGTTTTGCAGGAGGGATGGGGAATTCTTCACCACCACCACAGGTGAAGACAAGAGGTTCGAGAACAGGAAGCTCGAGAACAGGAAGCAGAAGCTCAGTAGGGGAGGGAGGGAAGGTGTTATTGCCTCGGTGCTTGCGGAATAGGGCAAAGATTTTGCTTTTGGCGAGGCCAACACGGGACTAAAAATAATGAGAATTATGTTTCGAAGGCAGAGAATAACACCAACCTCAGGGGTTTTGTGTTGCAAACCTTTTCATTTTCCACTTCTCGAAGTCACGTGACCTGCTTAGTCAGCATCACGTGACCACTTTTGTACTTCACCTTTCATTTCTCACTTTTCACTTTTCCAAGTCACATGACTTGCACAGCTATAGGTCACATGACTTATCCTGGTAGCACCCGTTGAACACTTACCATATTAAGTTAGCATAGCTTATCCAGACCGGCCCTAAGCTGGTCTGTGCACACATGTCAGTAGTATAAATACTTGAATGCAGCAACCGAACAAGCCAGTCTTGTTCTGGTTGGATTCCCTCCATCCTATACTC
>JBBPNF010000124.1:0-22619 GCA_038090755.1 Leccinum truebloodii | reverse complement strand
ACCATCATTATTCCCTCTGATTGGTCATAGATTGCAAGTGAACATAATGATTGAACTAGAGATGTCATGGTTACTTAAATTGACCATTGTTGTCTGTAAATAACATCCCTTCACCATTCCCCTGATGTTGGCCGTGACGTGTGCAGCCCATGACGTAGGCTTCGACTTGTTCGGGGCCAAAGTCATCGCGCGGCTTGAGAAGATTGAGGTGCTTTGAGGGTGCTGTAGACCTGAGAGAGCTGGGAGAGGAGGCGGGAAAGGAGGCGGGAGATGATAGCTTGGGAGAGGATGGGGCGGTAGCCAGCGTATGGTGAGTCGGTAGCACAGAGTGAGGAGTGGATGCGCGCTGTGGATGCGCAGAGGGTGAAGGGGTCGAACGAGTCCTCCCGCAAGCCGTAGAGGATCTGGATGCGGAGAACGTAATTCGAATGCATTATGCTGGAGGTGATGAGTGAGGGAGTTTTCGTAAAGAGACGGCGACTTACAGCACATTTGAGGAGACTGGCGCGGGTGGGCGCTCTAGCCCAAGGAGGGCGGCAAGGCGTGGGCTCTCAGAGCGCCCGTCGTCTTCGTCGGCATGCTGCACGACTAAGGCTCCGAGTGCGCTAACGAGGACCTGGGCTGCGAAACGGACCGCCGATGGAGGTGACGACGGCATGATATCGACCCAAGGCGGCGGCGTGGTAGAGGGGTTGCTGCTGGCGAGGAATGTCTTGGCGAGCTTGTCATGGTAACTTGCCATCGTGGTTGGGCGGGTGGTGTGTTAGCCATGACGAGGAGGTTGTGCACATCCCCGACGGAGAGGAATGCCTCTTGCCAGAGCTCGAGCTCGACGGAGGGGTTGAGTTGAGCAAGGCGGGTGTCGAGGTGGTGCTGGAGGATGTCCGGGTCCGATAGGTTAATGGTGTGGGCCTGGTGGGGATACTTGGCGACGTTGGCGAGGCAAAGACGGCGTCCCGCATAGGCGACGGAACTCGACCTTCAAATTGCGCTGGTGCTTGAGACTAAAGCGGCCTGTTGTGCAACCTGTTTGAGGAAGGTCAGAGATTCGAATGGGACAGGATGGCAGGGGCACTCGCCTGGTAAATGGCCTCGAGACAGGCGGTGTCTCAAGAGAGGTGCAGTAACGTAACAAGTACTCTGTCGGTGCGATCCCTGCTCTGATCGCCACTGTCAAACAGCGCCGAGGAGGATGGCTGGAGCCTGGGCACGAGATCGTCGACATCTAGGGCGACTGAGCGGTCAGCCTGCTGCTGGGCGGCAAGTACCTCGGCGTCTGTGAGAGCGAGGAATGACGAGCTCGATGGTGCTCTTCAAGTTGTACTCCCCTTCCTCTATTCGTGGGAATACATTCCCCTTTACGCCGTTAGGGGTCTTTGACTTGCATGTCCCTGACCTCAACGCCGACATATCTACCAGCTCGACAAGGAACCCATCACCTCCTCAGTCACTTACGTGTTTGCACCACTTCTTGACCAGCAACTCAAGAAGATGACCGTCTTCTATTTACGAGGAAAGCGCAAAGGAGCTCTTTGACAAACTGGAGGCGCCCGAGGACCTCGTCACTGAGCAGTACGCAGTTTCCCACGAGGGAGCATTACATGGACGACTACGCAGATGATGAAGACGAAACTCAAGCAATGGTGGGTGAGCGTGGTGTGTCTGGCCACGGCCCACGATCGTGCTGTGGTGCGTCGAGCGCCATATCGAGCCTGAGATTTTCGATATGGGGATGATTGCCATCATTCCGTTCTTTGCGTTCTTTGCGACGGGGGTATAAAGGTACTTATCGTGATCGGGGATGTCGTACTGAGCGCTAAATCTGGTTCGCTTTAGGATGACTTTGAACAGTTTGCACGGACGATCGTGTTCTTGGTTATTGCGCTCAGGAACGGCATCAAGTCGAGCGGGTTGATGGATGCGAAGTTCATCGCATGCTCGAAGGGTAGGCATTGTACACCGTCGTCCTTGTTCTTTCCGTTGTCGTTGTCGTACATTTTTCCTTTCCCTGTTCTACATTTCATTAGTATTCATCGCACTGACGCTCACCCATCCTGTCTTTCCTCTCCCCCTTAACTGCAGGTTATCTCGACATTTATCAGCCACACGATCGATGCCCAGACATATTTTACTATTTGTATTTGTTGAAAGATGAGTCTCTGTATCACCAACCGTCTGAGAAGAAAAATCCCAACAACTAGCCTGAGAGTACTCTGTATCCATTCCAACCGAAACTTTGACCGTGTACTAGATAGTGGAAGTAATAAGAAACAAAGTATATAGTCAAAATTCGTAAAATTGGGAGGCGCCATTGCCATCCAGCGAATCGTTGTCTGATTCATACATGGCATTTCGCAAAACCTCAGTTTCTGATTCACTGCAATCGGATGTTTGAGATACATCGGATTCTTCCAGGTATCCCCCGTCTTCCATGAAGTCGTCGTCATTGTCGGAATTATGGTTATCAGGCACAGATCCAGAAGGGAGACTCGGATGCTGGTCAACTATAGGGGCCACTTTTGAAGCACCACCCTTGTCGTGCATGCTAGCACCGTCATCTAAGTTACTGTTGGGCTCGGACACAAGTGTTTGTGTGTAGACATGTCCAACGGCAAGCCCCAGATGATATCGCATCATCATGTCGCGATCCACAAACCTCAAAGAGAGTGAGCTAGTAACATCAGTTGGATTGCGAATTACATACCGGTTGATATGATACGTTTTCCAGTCTTCGGAATCTCGAGCATTGTGGGACGTTGCTACACCACCAGGCAATTTTCCATCAGCAAATGAAGGAATAAGGTGGCAGCACCGCAGCACGTCAGTGGGATCCACGAAACCAAACGCGTCGTCCCGATCCATCGGCACAAGTCTTGCTCGGTCAAGGGTGGTATGCTGCCAACCAGAAGGTTGGTCTAACAGTTCAAACCACCGTACCCAGAGGAAGTCTTGTCTCCGCGATTGGTAGTCCATGGTTCCAGGACCAACATAAATAATATTTGCATGATATATCCCGAGGACGCGGGCGTAGGAAAATGGGTGATTCTCTGCGACATCTCTGGCCGCAGTGTCAGCCAAGAGCATAATATCCCGATGTTCTGTTCGGGGATTGATCGAGTCGGTCTCCCTACGGAGATCATACGTCGTATAATTGATCCGAAATAGCGGGTGCCTATAGATTCGATTGCCCTTCAGTGTGACGTGACTGAGCAAATTCAGAACGGATTGATCTGGATGTTCCATTGAATCAAATCCACCGGGCTCTCGAGAATGGGAATTTGAGGCGCGAGAAGGACTCGTAGCCGCATACCCTTGTGCATGTAGGTCACGGATGCGAGGCGAGAGGTGTAATTTCAACCTCTGCACAAAGTCCTGAAGCCAAGGGGTCGTTAATGTTTCGGAATCTTGACATCAGAAGCATGAGGATTTCTGACCTTTGCAGCAGGATTACCCGAGTTCTTCTGCATGAATTGAGTGACGTCTTCAGGCATATTCTGGGATTTCCCAATGACATAGTGGGTTTCTGGCACATTAGGAGTCGGATCTTCTCGTTGGAGAGTTTCTCTTCTGGCACGGATCCGACGGATCCGAGCTTGTCGACGCTCGATAGACGCAATTTGCGACGTGAATGCTTTTTTACTCGTCCTTGTGAACCGACTTTTGCTAGTGCGGTGCTCGAGTTCTCCCTGTGCGGAAGTCCGATTAAGTCCCGACGACGATCACAATATAGGAATGGAAGATATCATACAGGCTGCGTGGAAAAGGAGTCTGTAGTTCCGTACATTCTGATTTGGGTGACGTAATCACCGAGCGCATGGAGTTTATATGTGCGCAAATTCAGCGCTTTGGAACGACGTCCGGTTGTGATGCCCGGAGCTCCTACTTTGATCTGAGAGTGAGGGAGTGATCCGCCTTTCAAACGACTTGCTTGACGTTTCGTACGAGACTCCGCTTCACGTGGAAGCTCTTTGGTGGAGAACATAGAGCACGTCTCATCGGTAAAGCTACGAAGCTTATCACCGAGATCTCGCGTGACCTGTTCCAAAATGGTGAGCGTATCATCTGTGTGCATCCGTAACTTCGCGAGGCCGTGCCAATGCGCGAGGACAAATAACATCTGGACGATTTTCCCATTATGGGGTTCAGGAAGGAGTCCTGTAAAGACGGGGATTGCACACTGTATGAGTGGCCAGGTAAGACAACAATTGCAAATCCTTCAGCAGGGCCACTCGCCTGCAAAATATCTTCAAAGTCGCGGGCTGCCATTTGTTTCAAATCTGACACGTTTCGCCGAAAGCGCCTTATTGTGTCACGACCAAAGGTGGGCACTTGTCGATAACTGTTCTAATAATTGAGTCTCCCGGTAGATCACTGATAAGCCGATAGAAAGTCTTACCGTTGGTCAAGGGTTGCAAGCAGATTTCCTTTAGCACTGTCTAGCATTCGCAGCAGGTGGATGAAAGTCGCTTTCCAGACCCCGAGCTCGAACTCGTGTAGAAGATCGACCACTAACATAAGAAAAAAGTCGAATTTTAGGGGATAGAGCATAGAAAAGGCGTTCTGCATGTGACATTAGTATTCATGCGCTGACTTGCAACACCGTGACAAGCTCATACCTCTGTCGGTACCAACGATTCATCCTTGAGAAGACTACCAACCTGCGCAGCATCCACCACGTACTGTCCTTCATAGATAAACTTTCGTGCGGCAATTACTTTTTCCTGTCGTTCGGGGGTGTCCTTGCGCATAAACAATTTACGCTGTAACATATCTGTTTCTGTCGCTACCATTGGTATCCGGTCTTTGGAAACAAGACACCTCGGGCAAGGACAATTGCCAAGGTTACGAACGGTTGCGATGAGGACCCTACGTTGCGGAAAGATTCAATAAGCACACAAAGTGGCAACCTAAAATCAAGTCTCGAGATTATCTACTTACTTTTCGGGATAATCAGCCGAATATGTGAAGATCCGAGGAAATAGACGTCTTGTACATCCGTCAGCGCATGTAAGAATGAATCCATGTTGATAAGCCTCAATAAAATCGTCATCAAGGAGTACTCGCCACTGGGAATGGAACAGTTCCCTATGACAATGCGTGTAGAAGGCACCCCCAGGAGGGTAACTTCCTGAGTTTTCCAACACAAAATCTTTAAATTCATCAGGCAACTAAAGTTATTAGAGCATATAGCAGTCAGCGATTTGCCGGTTTTGGCAGAAGAATACACGTACTGCCTGGAAGTATGCTGCATGAGAGCAAAGGTTGGCAGATGGCTGACATCTTTCGTACTTCGAATCATTTCCAAAGTAGACGTAGAGGGGCCACAGCTTTGCATTGCCGAAGTTCGTGAGTTGCGTCGCATCCGACCAAAACATCAGAGCGACCACTCGCCGAGGTAAATCACATCCCGGTTCCGGAGGAGATTCCTGCAGTGCTTGATGGGCCTCAAGAAATGCCGGTGAAGTAAATAGTTCCCCGTAGACCCCGATGTCCTTCTCCTTGTGGGCAGGGTGCCAGCGTAATTCATACGGTTCGAATCTGAAATTCTTGGACAGAGTACGATCCACCAGGCGTTCGCGGATTATGGACAGGATCGTACGGTAGAAAAAATCGTTGACGGTATAGTCTCGTCGTCCAGGATTCTGAGCTCGACGAGGGAAAGGAACAGATATTGTGGCGCGTCCTCGTATCCACCCCGCATCGTGGTCCAACCACTCTTCTTCTGCGTCGTTCTGAGGATGGTTGTCGGATGAAATCAAAAGTCCCAAAGAACGATCTAGTCCCGTCCAATTCGTAGTTCGAATGTCATCAGGATGAAATTTTGTACTCCCGACAATGGATAGCAGTTTTCTGAAACTAGACTGTGATTTCTGTGATCCGTTATTCCAATACCAGTCCCCTAGGAGCAGGGAACTCTCATTGGGATAAGGGTGAAACGGATTGAAGAGATCTTCCTCCGCTTCGTCGTGCTGGAGAGTGGGTAATGGCGGATCTTCATTCGAAGGATCTTCGGGGTCGAGGAATGGGAAAGTGTCTTTGTCGTAGACACGGAATAGGCCGAACGCATTTGCTTGGGACTTGAATGTCGCTCGAGAACGCACCCTTTGAGGTGCTGACGATGGGACTATGGCAGTCTGTAGTGTTGTCGCCTCAGCTACAACGCTTGGGGGGGGTAATGGCATGGGTGGTTCGGGTAGTACATCCCTGAACCGTCTTGGTAGCCGTCTGTTTTCTCGGCGAGTTCTCCGCAGCGACAAAGGCAAGTTGCCAATGTTTTCTTGTGGTAGATCCGACCCAGCACTTGGGTCAAAGGAGTGATCGAGCTAGAAAATTTCTGTCAGCCGCTCTTGTGCTCGGGAAATTGAATATGTGGCATAGGCGCTTACCTGGCTAGCTTCCCGAAGCTGCAATGAACCGGAATCTACCTCGATCGGATCTTTGGCCAAGGTGGTCCCATTATCACGAGACTCGGAAGTGGACTGAGTTAGTATTTCTTCGTCTGCATCAGGTCGCCGGGGCCTCTTGTTTTGGTAGATTTCTTTAGCGACAGCTAGAGCAGCAGAAAGACGTTTTTTTCCTCTCTGACAATTCCTGTTGTGTTTTGTGAACGCTGCGATATCTGAGAAAGATCGTCCACAAATGCACACTTGAGCGAATTCTCGTGACATGGTAGTCGAGAAAAGAATATCAATCTGTCAAGGCGGCTACCCAAATTTTTGTTACGTTATAGGATGAACATTGTCGTCGAGACTCAGACAAAGCCAATATGGCAGCACAGACCGAAAACTAATAAATTGGTCAATTACGCTACTGATGCCGGCTAAGGTACAGATTGAACAAATACTTGCATGAATGTCTCCGACTTGCCAGCTCTTCTGAATTGTACTGATTAGGTTTTGCTCCCGAAGTTCGCTCCAGGATACCGCGAGTTACTAACGTTGTATATGTAGGGTGAAAACGATGCGAATATAACTAGTATACAACATGAGAGCGTGAAGCGTACTGGGCCTGCAGAGGTCAAGGTGAGCTGAGAGTGGAAGCAAGAGTGTGTGTGGTCGCTTTTTTGAATTTGCTTGTTCAAAAACATCACTTGTGGGCTAGCGGGACGTACGGCAGAGGAAAGTAATAGAGTACGAGTATATCATCTAAATCGCATTAGTGTATAAGTTGGCTTCACTCACCGACGTTGGCATTTGGATTGCATGATAGTCCTTGTATGTATTGTGCGTGGTGAAAACCTGCGTGCTCCGAGAGATGGCACGGAATTTGAAAAGCGAGATTCGGTGACATCTCCCGAATGGAAGAGAAACACAAATTTTCGTTTGGCAACCACAATCGAAGATAAGTAGTACACAGTATCCATCACGACAGATGGTCCCAACTCACTGCATGGCACACGATGACTGACCGCTGCAGAATGCCCTCAATGTGCCTGGATATAATGTTAGACCCGTTCATGCGGAAAAGGTGGAATAATGAACACACCGGTGCTATGATAATGGATGTCAATGCCGCTGGCAAGATTCTCAGCATAGTCTTATATTGCTGTTCCAAAGTAGCAGCTGAACATGGCGCGCCGAAAACAGGGTGTTATCAGGACGTACCACGCACTCTCAAGAGCTTCATAAGCCATGTGCATAAGAGCACGCTGTCGAGAATCCATGCTTCTCGCCTCCCGTGGAAAGATCTTGAAGAACAACCCTCGTCTTACAATGAGGCAATCCAGCTTTTGGCCGCGGGATGCAAAGGAAATCCGAAAGATTGTCCGGGATCTAAATAGATGCATCAGTCATCGTAAGCCACGTATCGGCCCATGAACAGTACTGAGACCTTTTTACCCAGTGCCTTCCTAAACTGTCAGTGAACGGTGTTAGCAGTGGTATAGTATGAGCGGCTATACAAGTTATCGCGACAGAATCTTGCTTCGCAGGGTGGGATTGACTTTTGCGCGTGTCCTTGAACTTGAACGTAGAGTCCCGGGTCAGCTGGGATGACAGATAGGCCCCCTTTTTTGTGGCGAGACCCCAATTTACCAAATGAATCAACGCCACATTGACCACACTGAGGCTGACAAGTGATGGGTAATCAGAAGTTAGAACTAAGCCTAACAATATCAATAGCTCCAGATATCATCAAGTTTAGAGGACAGTGGAGATGTTAGTAGTAATCAGGAAATCGAATGTTTTACTGAAGGATGTCTGCCAAGATCCGATCTCAAGCCTTTGAGAGATGGCAGGTCCAAGTGATAAAGAGTGCCAAGCGTTATGGGATCCAGTGCAGTGTCAAGACAAAAAAGTCAAAACTTGACCACCGAGTCAGGTCGGGTCACCCTGCTCCTCTCATCTAGGGTTCTTGTCGCCGAAAGGAAGTGACGTGAGAATACTAAGACTGTTAAGTGAATGATAGGAAAAAGAGTTAAGATACTCGACCAACCTTTTGCTCAAATTGGGCTTATAATATATTACTATTCGACATCGGTTTTGGTCAAATCAAGGTGGCGACCACGGCAGGTTTCTGCTTGAAAAACTTTGTCGCAAAATTGTATGACGCAAAGGGCGATCTAAAATGCCAAGCAAGAGATTTCAACTGTGATAGTGATGTAGGAAAGTGTACTGTGGGGAGCAGCAAAAAGAGCGAAAAGTGGGCGGAGCGTAGGACTCAAAATAGTCTCTAGAGATCGACCAGAGACGATATGATTTTTGGTGGCGTATAAGCAGGCGACGAGGCTCATCGAAGTCAGACGGGCATATGCCACTGTGATCGAGTTCCGATGGATGCAAGCTGTCATAGCATTGGTGAGGACAAATCTCATCGACGTGTTACGACCCACCTCGTGATGTGGCCAAAGATACGGACTTCTAGAGGATGAGGGAAATCGGAAACGTGCTGGGCGGAGAGAGTGAGGTCCACTGCTGAAATAATGCAAGAGTTGCTCGAAGAACCAATTCCGAGGAAAGGTAGCGAGTTTCCATTTCTTGTCTCTTCAAGAATTGGTCCAGAGGATGGTCCAGCGTCGACGTCAGACCAGGAGAGAGTGATCAATAACCATACTTTTCCGGAGGTACCCTTTGCGCCTGGCCTGGGCTCCTATGCTCCCTCACAAACAGTTCATTATTCGTCGCCAACTTGAGCCAGGTCGATCCTTATGTGTCCATGGAGAAAATAGGGGCACGAACGTCTTCTCGACCCAGTGCAGATCCCTTCTGTTCCGATTGTTTCGTCAGCTTGGCTTATAGTTGAGGATACACATTGACATCAGCCACAAACCCCGTGTTGTCAACAAAAACCTCTCCATTCTATTATCCGCTTGTCATCTCCTGTCCCATTTTGAATGGCACACTGGCAAACACGGCAACGCCGGGTGACACTCGATACCCGTCCCACCCACGCGAAGACATCCCATAAATGGCATCTTGCAACACATGCTCCTCGACCTCGAGTAGTCTCGGAAAGGCTTTATCGCCTTCATCATACAAAATGGGGATAGTGACGTCAAACAGGCCAGCGAGGCAATAGATGGTACTTTCGGTGAGTGTGGTTTGCCTCAGCGAGACATGATCTCGTAAATGCTATGTGGCTATTGTCGGTAACGATTTCCCGGGGTATCCTGGTAACACGCAACAGTGGGGACATGAGATCCGCGTCGCCTTTAACGGACGCCATGCTTTGTCATAAAACTTGATTCGCTCAGGCGCCAAAAGCTCTTGTAACGTCCACTTCATTTGTTCGGTCTCGGAATAGAGCGTGTGCGTATCACTAAGATAAGGCTTGAATCGCCTCGTCGAGTTCGACTTTATTCATCATATCAATGTAACGTGTCGGAAAGATCATTCGCGATATTGTGCGATACGCAATCTTTTTCGCGTCGCTGAACGGCTAGAAAACCAAGTCATCAAAACGTCTCTGACTTGGTTATCTCCGGAGACTCACCCTCAGCAAGCAGCGCAACTTCAAATCCGTAGGCCTTACCTGGTTCGTGCAGCTCTGCTATATAGAGCACTCGTTAGACAAACTCAATTGGCGCCGCTTCTGGGTGGCGTAGGTGCTTACCTCGGGGTCAACCTGGCATAGCATCCACCTTTGGATGTCTTCTTAGGAAATCTAGGCGACCTCTAGGAAGCGTCAGAGATACTGCTACCTTCGGGAACATGAACTTGGAGGTGAAAATAAGGCGGGCCCGATTTTGCAAATGAAATCGTGTGATGGGTCGGCGATGGTGTGGGCGTCTTTCTGTCCAAGTTCGCTGAGGAAGCCAAGAAGAATGCTGACCTAGGAACTTAGGGTGCAAGGTTCAGAAGACGACGTGTACCACAGTGCGCTGCGTGTAGTCGATCGTCACACTTTGGAAGTGCACTCTCCATAACTCTAACCATGT
Organism: Leccinum truebloodii; assembly: GCA_038090755.1. Lineage (NCBI taxonomy): Eukaryota > Fungi > Basidiomycota > Agaricomycetes > Boletales > Boletaceae > Leccinum > Leccinum truebloodii. The sequence continues at coordinate 12,244 of JBBPNF010000124.1, read as the reverse complement.
CGAATCAGGAGGTATTGTTCCAACCTGGTTTATGGTGGGGCTTCTTTAGCGCTGCGTTTCCGGGACCTGGCGGAGCCGACAAAACGTCTCAAAAAGAGTGATCCCCAAGCAACGATCATTGTAATAGATCACTGACGTACGCATATCGGGATAGATGGCAAGATTGGGAGTGACGCTATCGTTGATGTGGGCCTCCAGCTTGGTCAAGTTCTGTCGCAAGATAATGATAATCAACAATAGCATGAGAGAATTGGGAGTGAATGACACACGATCTTCATGGCGTTCTCACACTGCCACCGTGTTGGCTCCTCGGAGTCCTCGATAAACGAGGCCCGCGAACCGCACCCTGTCCCGACGTATGTCTCGACAATCCAGACTTGGCGTGCGTCAAAGGCTGATCTTCAGCAGTGGATTCATCACCACCAGTGGCAATCGACGGCGAGGGACTGCGTCCTTGAACAGGAGATGCGGTCCCAGAACGGAGGGCTAAGTTACGTCTGAGCGATTTGATGTGATTATGGGGCGTCGCAGGCGTCACCGCTACTGCAGGCGAAACCGCGGGTTTTTCTTCCACAGATGGAGGTGATGCGGGCGGCGATACAAACGTTGGTCGCGCGGGCGATGCATCTTCAACTTCAGGGGGTGGATCCTTAAAGGTAGGACGAGTGGGCACGTCATCCGTCTCGGGAGGGGGCTCCTTGAAGGTGGGACGAGAATGAGTAGTATCATCCTCCTGTGTCATAGCTTCCGGAACATGACGTTCCGTTGCAGGGGCTTCAATGGGATCCGGTTCGGCAGTCATCACAGTGGATTCTTCGGGTTTCGTCGGAGGTGGGTGAGCCGACGCGTCTGCATTGCTCTGGGGATGCAACTTCTGGGCGGCTTGCTGAGCGGCAAGGATTTCTCTGGTGGGGGCGCCCACTGAGATCCTGCCACGGCTCACCCGCATATCGATCGGCGCAGTCCGTTTTCTCATTAGTACACGACGCTCTGTTTCGCGTTTTTTTTTTTTCGTGATAGTTGGTGGTAAAATGTTCTCGTAGTTCTTCAGTAGGTCGAGAAGCAACCCGTTGGACAATCATAGCGTCGAACGGGGACATGGGATCGAACCACATACACGTAGGGTGCCGAGTTTGGATAGACAGCTGGGTGGTCTAGGGTCGCGTACAGCTAGGTCTATGTGCGAGGAGAGGATACTCGGGCGGTCGGGTCTGCTCGCTCGTCCGTCTGACACCCCTCTCCGAGAATAAGGGTTGGGCGATCGGCCGTTAGAGGGTACGATCTACAGTACGAGTAGGGGCAGATAAGGGAGCGGGTAGTGGCGGTTTCGAGCCTGCGAAAGCTCTCGTCAGGGGGCTCCGCTACCCCTACCGCTGCCCGTCCGAGGCCGTTTAGGGTTCCAGCTACCAATCTTAAGCCCTATCGAGGGAGTTGGCCAGGTCACAGAGGCGCTGGTGACATGTGAGGGCACGACCCCGGATGGATTGGTTGCAGTTGGGGCAATAACGAGTGGGAAGGAGGGATGCTTCCTGCTCGTAGATGGTGGTGGAGGGGAAAGGGGGTGGAGGCGATTCCCCAGGTTACTCGGGCAGGAAGGACCCTTTCGGGGTATCCGCCGGCACTTATTCGCTGCCATGCGGCACCCACGTTGGTTCATACCAACGTGGGGTCCTCTCTCGCCATCACGAGGATTCGGCTGAGCGACACAGATCTGTCTCAACCTTGGGCCGAATGATAGCTAAAGTGGTTGGCGGTTCAACAATAGACAATTATACTTACACGAAAAGTGCTTACTGCGACCAATCGATGAAATGCGAGTTTCGTCATGTAGACTTCTACTGGCTCCTCCGTAATGGTGGAAGCAATCGAAGTACGAAGATGCGTCACGAGGGCATCTAGAACGTACTGTAACAGGTGCACTCTGGGCAGCCGTTGGAGTGCTGTCTGCAAGTCTTGATAGTGTTGCTCCTCGGATGGTTCCCCGTCCGTTTTGGCCGCTGAGTCCACTGCCGGATATAATTTTCTGATGTCATCCCAGCCTTCCCATAGAGCCAAGGGAGGATCAAGCTCCAAAGCCCACAATCGAAAGCCTCGTTGAAATCTGATTCAACACACCCAGCAAGAACAGGAGCATCGTACCTGGCGAGCATTTCCGTGGAAAATGGTTGACCAGGTGAAACCGCGTTGAGAGCTTCTCTGAGATGGTGAACAGCCGGAAGGGGTACGTCATAAACCCAGGTTTTGCGCTTTTCTGAGGGTGATAGACAGGTCAGACTACGACTGCATCCGGTTGTCTTGATAGCTCACCTGTGTCATCGAGTAATTTTGTGTAAGACACCGTTAAGCCATCCAGCAGCGCAGCGAGAATAGGAGGAATTGGTTCCTTTTTTTCCTCGCCAGAAGTGAGAGCGCTCCATCCACCTTCAGCCCGCTTGCGGAGATCGATGCCAAAAACGGCATCGGACTCGTCGTGGGCAACAGACTCGTATAGCTGTGGCACGGGACGGAAGGGCCCCGTGCGGTAACGCTCCATGAGAGCAGTCAAGTCAGAATCCGGCTGGTATGATGCAACGAGTATCGCTGATTTCTCCAAAGTCGGTTCGAACGCCCTGGGTAGATTAGCCAATGTTCCTTGATATTGAAGCAGGACTGCACGAGGTTCAAATGAATGTTTGTCAGAAGTGATGAAACCGTTACACACCAGTCTTGACCGCTGCAAGACGCTCCATTTCCCACTTTTGGGGGGTCTTGAGCGTTTCCTCGATCCTCTCCTCCAACCCGAGTCGCTGTCTATCGAGTTTTCTTACAGAGACACGGTAAAGCTTGTCGGCTTCATCAGCCTCCATGCGAAGCCTGACGTGTATTAGCTCGCTCTGCGAGTTGGCATTGATGGCTTTCGTTACGACGTTGACCAGATTGCCGCACCGTTTCAATAAATTATCAGCAATCTAGTTTCTCTTTGCAGTAGACGAGGGCTCGGACGATTTGCCATCAAGACCAAACGCCTGCGGTGTGACGTCAGATTGATTGCGAAAACAAGGGTGCGGGCACTCACTTTGGGACGGAATTGGTAAAATGCATCATCAGCATGGTCGAATTGGTTTCCAAACTCGCCAATCCTGCGGAGGAGACTGTCTCTTTCGGTGAGGTCTCTTGCGGCTTCCTCTGCCAATTCGAGATTGCCACCGAAGCCAGGTACGTTCTTGTTCAGCCATTCGACGAATTCGGAGCCCGAGAAACAGTCGGGATATTCCCCAATTAGGGGGAAACGGATGGCTCTGAGGGGTAACTCGACAGCAGTGTGGGTGAGGAGGCCAGATACGGCAGAAGGTGGTAAAGATAAGCCAACCAGAAGGACTGGGGACGAAGGCGCGGGTGGCGTGGACGACGCCACTTGTGTTTTTAAAGGGGGCAAGGGTGGTGACATGGGGGGAGGGACGATGCCAGGACGGGCGAGGGTGGGTCAACGGCTTTGCCCTTGCGCTTGTCAACCTTTGGTGGCTCGTCGGCAGGTTCGTCTGCGGCAGCGGAGGGGAGCTGCGGCCTTTTTCTGAATTTCCTTGAACCGCTGTGCAATGCGCTCTGAAACGGTAGCAGAACGCTGGGGGGGTGCGGGCGTCGCGTGGAGCAAGCCGTGGCGATGCGGTGTAGTGATCACCCAAATCATTGTTGGGTGCGAACTTTGCACTGTGAAGAGTCAGAATAGAAGAGGTAGACAAGGGATGGCCATACTCGTCTTCTGCTTCGTCTGCACGACGCGTCTTTGTCAAGTATGCGCTCTTCAACCTGATGACCTCTTTTTGGGCATCATCGTCGAAGCGGAGCCAGTTGTTGAAAGTTGTTGCTTTGCTCGAGGAGAGACGGTCCTGTTTGAGGGGATGAAACGGTGTCCAGGCACGCGTAAAGGAGGGTACCTTGTAACCTTGAGCCTAGAAGTGGAATGGCTCAATTACGAGCGTTTGGAGGTCCTTGACAATGTCTTTGTGTATCTGAGCCTGGGCTGCGGACTCTGCCTGGAGACCACGGAATGTGGTGAGGAGGGATGCGCCATCGTCTCTGCTGAAACCGGCTGTAGAGGGTGAGTGTGAGGCCAGGTTGTGGGTATTGCAAGCGGATACCTTGTGTGGTGATCGCTAACTCCTCTGAGAAATCCAAGCCCGGTGCCACTGAGGCCGGATCGCGACGAATTTGCTCGATCCGAGCTGAATCCGGGTGTTCCCCTCTTGGTGAGACCCCTCGTCGAGGCCGCATGGGGGAACTGGAAGACGGTAGTCGACCGTGCAGTGGTTGAAGGGAAGAGCGACTCGGAAGTGGCATTACCGCTCTCGTGCTATGGATGGCATAACTTGAGTATGTACTTGAGTGGTTGCCACCATCCCCAGCCCCAGCAAGCGATAGCGCTATATGCCGCGGCCGTCACCAAATTAGAGGCGCGGCAGCCTCAGCTCAGTTTATTGATTTGTTGTTACATATTTGTTAGTATTTGTGGGCCCCTGCCAGCTGTAGGCAAACGCCTCACACGGACGGGACGACGACAGAACGAGAAGAGAGTATATGAAAGAGGGAAGAAAGGGTGAGTACATGCGTAAGCATTGGACGACTGTTCTGTTGGTGCGCTCGCATGCGCCGTCTGTTTGAGCGTGGTAAGAAGAGGATAGCTTGAGATCCACACCGATTAGCCTATGGAGTGCGCCGCAGATCTTTGATAGGAAGATCTTGTCGCGGTCGGATACAATGTGCAGGGGGAGTCCGTTTTCGCAGTTCTAATGATCAAATAACAGGGCGCCGTAATAGTACTGGTACAAGGGATAAGGCGGATGTCTGCATTGAGCCGGTCGGTGATGGTGATAATCATATCGAAACCCTGATCGGCAAGTGAGGGGACCCACGAAATCGAGTGCAACAAAATCCCCTCGATGATACGGCACAGGCAGGAGGTGTAGGGGACCGGCAGGGGCAGTAGTCGGTGATTTGTGGATGACGAGACGCCCAGACAAGAACAGAAGACCGCCGTGTTCCTGCAGGTTAGTAAATTTAGGTTTATTCTAAGAAATAAGGTGTAGAGGTGGGGAATTTATCCAACAGGGAGAAGAGGTGGCAACAATAAGAGTCATCAAGGTAACCTTTCAATGTCATGGACAAGCGCACGATCCAGGGTCACGTCGAGTTGAGCAGTCGGCATGACCGGGAGTATGGTCAAGGAACAGCGACGGTGTGCACCACCGCAGGCCCGGGGTCATCCAATGCGTCCAGGATGGGTGTGCACGAGAGGGCATCAACTGCAACATTGAGAGGACCGTTGAGGTACGGTGAGATCGAATTGCAACAAGTATTCGGCCCAACGGGCCTGTCGACGAGAGAGTTCTTTCTGGGTATGGAAGTGTTCGAGCTTGAGGTGGTCGGTGTAAATGACGGCAGGTGCTCCAAGCAGTTCTATTCCCCACTTCTTCAGAGCTTTGATGATCGCCAACAGTTCCTTCTCGTGAACCGGGTAGTTGAGTTCCGGTCCACGCAGCTGGGACGAGTCGAAGGTAATAGGTCGTATGCTCTCCCAAGTCTCGCCCCATGACAGTACCGCACCCGTACGTACGAAAGTCCGAGGCATTGCACGTTAAGAAGATTTTATTGTCTCCTGGGTTGTTGTGGTCAATAACAGTGAGGCATTCTGGGCTACCAGCAAGGATTTCAATGCTTGGAAGGCACGCTGGTGCTCACTCGTCCAAGGAGGATCCGCCTCTTTGCCTGTGCACTCAGCTTCAGGACGTCATCACAGACCATTCCCAGCCCTTCACCGTCAAGCTTCACGAAGACTCCTTCCGTACCTACAAATGCGACACTCCTTCCCTTGAAGTACAGGTTCAAAAGAACCAGCTCCTCAAAATGTACAAGGACATGCAACTCATGCGCCGCATGGAAATGGCAGCAGACTCCCTTTACAAGGCAAAGCTCATCCGCGGGTTCTGCCATCTCGCAATCGGTCAGGTAATCCTCTCCCTCATTCTTTCTCGCCGTTTGCTGACCCACTCAGGCTCACAGGAAGCCGTCTCAGTCGGTCTCGAGTATGGCATCACCCCCGAAGACCGTGTCATCACTGCGTACCGCTGTCATCCCTTTGCAGTCATGCGCGGCGGCTCCATCAAGGGCGTCGTCGCTGAACTCCTCGGCCGCCAAGGTGGCATGTCACAAGGAAAAGGCGGTTCAATGCACATCTTCACCCCTTCCTTCTTTGGCAGTAATGGCATCGTTGGTGCACAAGTCCCCATCGGCGCAGGCCTCGCCTTTGCCCAAAAGTACCTCGGAAACAAGACCGCCACGTTTGCCCTCTACGGTGACGGCGCGAGCAACCAGAGACGGGTGTCAAGAACCGCGTATATTCGGAGACATTTGGGACGTGGTGGGCGAGGCAGCGGACGTTCGTGCCTGCCTTCGAAGGGACAAGCCAGTCGAGTATGCAAGCGACCTTGTCAGGTCCGCTTCGACACCAGCAGCGGAAATACGATGGCCCAGAAAGTCCACCTGTAAATTTGAAAAGAGACGTCTTCTTAGTATGAGAAAAAAAAAAAAAAAAGTGACCCAGCTCGTACCGTACGGCAATTTGCCTCATCATGGTCCTCGACGGTTTGGGACCAGATAATAATAATATCATTTAAGTGGTTATGGCAAATCCTGCCAATGAGATGTCGTAACGCGGCCGTGACTAGGCATGTGACACGGTCCACTCGTAGGATAAACAGCCAGCATATGGATATCGTCCGGAAGAACGTGGGACTGAGAAAAGGAGTTAGTCATGTCGATCTTGCCAAAGATTTTACCCTTCGCGCAATCGCGCAGGATTTCATCAACGCGCGGCAGCAGGTGGTTGTCTGGAACGGTGTTAAGATTCTGTGTTGGTGGAAATCGTTTACCCACCGCGACAAAACAGTCGGATCCGCTTTGGGGATGATGAAAGAAGGCGAAGCGTGAGCATAGAAGACGGCCGTATTCAGCCCGCGGCAATATGTTGTTCTAGACCTTGCATTTTCCGCGCGGCGTGGAACTTCTGCGGGAAACTTGTCCGCGCGTCCTTTAATTTGACACGAAAGAGAACGTCAGTAGGCAAGGACGAAGTATGATGTGGAATGTCCGGTGGGAACCGGTCAATAAACTTTTGTTTAAGTTGGCCGTTGCGCCGGCGCAGGTCATCTTCAGCGGCGAGAGTGGCGATGCGGTGTTGGACGGCAGCGGCGACGTCGATTGCCCGTGACAGGTTCGTATTCTTTGTCAACAATAGCCTTTAGTTCCGGCCGGACCTTGTGCAGCTGATACAATATAGATTAGTACAACTGTTGAGGGATGCAATACTAGGTCGTAACCGGAATCTTTGGCGATACATGTGCGCGTCTCGTGGTCTATAATAATTTTGTTATGTGACAAAAACGGTCCCTCCAACAACAGGGGTGTGCAGAGGCGAGGAGCCACCACTCGGGGCTCGAACGGAAGAACGGAAAACGGAATCTAAAGAAGTATATGAAGGCCCTCCGGGAAGGCGTCGACGCGCAGGGGGGAAGGGAGAGAAGGACCGTCTAACAGACATGGCCCTTGAAGCGAAATGGGGAACGGAAAGAGGCACGCACTCGGAACCCAGCTCAGACTTAGTTCCGGCGTTTCCCAAACCATGACTACCCCAACGGTCACATCATCGGCGACTTCGATCGCCGCAACCGGACGGGCAGCCTGGGGCGGTCGCGCGACACCCACGGCGTACGTCCGCTTCGGTGATTGGTTTGTACAATGGACAGTATGGTTGACAAAGAGCTTGCGGCATTTGAAGCATCCACTGTTGGCGCTGAGCAGCTGTCTTTCATCAGTGGTTAGCGCCGGCAGACGCGTCATAACTTTCGTATTGTCGTTGCTCGGCCCAGCTCCAGCAATTTGTATACCTGTACTCGATCATCGCGCCTGATCGGCGGGTGTTGTACTTTGAAGAGCTACGCAGAGCCTCTTCCTTGCGCCGGAGCTCCGCTTTCTTCAGTCACAAAACTTCTCTCCTCTCTATAATCATCCTTTGACGTCGAGGCGGCGTAGTCCATCCACCCATTTGCACCGCCAAGAAATGTGAATCTGTGCCCGTCAACAAGGTGTTCTTGGTTTCGAGATTGTGAAACCATTCTCCGAAGGTGCGAGCTCCTTGATAACTGGCGAGTAACTGTTCGCGGAAGTCTCCGTCCCAGTCTTCTGGGAGCCAGGCTGTTTTGAGCTTCGCGACGAATTCATCGAAGGTGAGAGCAATAAGGCGGGCGTGATTATTACCCAGCCACTCTTGAATGCGTCGTTCGTGTAAGTTCCAGGAGACCGAACGGACCTGGTCGCCACCCTCGATATTAAGCACTGGAGGCAACCAAACCGCCACGACTGCAGGGTATCAGCAATCAATCGGCGGCTTGTTTGGGATGATATCGCAGTGCGCCTGTCCCGCCATGGAAGCACGAGCAACGGAGACGGTGATGAGAGATGTTTCAGGGGAGGAACTTTCCGAGTCGCTGTTAGACAACAAGCAACGAACGCGAAGAGGTGACGGAGTCAGGAAGGGGAGATGAGGATGGGATGGGCAACTTGAAGGGAGGCGTAACACGTACGCAGACCACGTGCTTGGCTCCTGGGTCGGTGACCGAGAGACGGAAGGAACTGGGCGTGTCAGTTTGGAACACGAAATAAGGTAGTGGGGACGTGTAAGTACGTATCGGATGAACGGTAAGGCAGAACGGCGGAAAGGAACAACGGAGCAACAACGGTATACAGCGGGAACAGAATCGCAAGGCAGAACGGCGGGATGAAACAGTCACTGGGTCAGAACAGCGAAACGGAAATCGGGAACAATGTAGGATTCAGATACAACGGAGGAATGCTCTTGTTATAGTTCAAAAAAAGTGTAGGCAAATGCCTCACTCAGACGGGACGACGGCAGAACGTGAAGAGAGTATATGAAAGAGGGAAGTTGAAAGGGTGAGTACGTGCGAGCGACAGAGTGAGGGCCATAAATATATGTATCCTAAGGTGACAGTGACGAGACTCTGGGATGGAATGTGGGGATGATGACGCACTGGCAGTAAGCGAGCTTACAGCACTCATTGGCAGCTGGACACACGCCGTATGCCTCATGCTCGGAAACGTATTGATTTCTGGCAATGATACTATTATACAAGTAAAACACTCAACACAACAAAGCGAAACGTCTCTCAGGCTAGACGTAGTATTTTCACAACAAAGTTTACATGCGATCATCTTCTTCCCGCGTGCTTTGATGCCCTTTGGCGTCGATCTGCGTAGAAGTGGTCTCTCGACGATCTCGACTTCGTTATCGGGATCAGCTCTTCATGTATGCCTTGCGCCAGTCGCCGCCAGACCTCACTATGCTCCCGCCTGCGCGCACACTCTCCTCTTCCACAACGATGCTTACAGTCGTCTTCGACATTGTAACCAAGTGTGAGTAAACCCCCGGCGGTGATTTGACTGACGACGCGGGAGATGCTCTCCTAACCTCGACCCAGACTCTCGCACTCGCGGATCCCAGACAGTGTGCCGGAAAGACCGGAAACGTGCTCGCCTCATCTGACCCACTACAACCACTGTGCCACAGCTTTCCTCGTCAGCGACGACGCGCCCTGATCAGGCCCGTCACCGCACGACGTTGTCCAGTCTCGTCTCGCCAATCCCGTATGTAGACGCTCTCAGCCGACAAACCGTCTTCCAATGCGCTCGAGACGCATATCCGGTGTTCGTCGTCGTTACCATCGCCACCGCCATTATTGGGATGGTGGTCGTCGCAGATGATTGATGAGGTTCGGACACGGGGCCCCAGGATCCATAATCTGTTATTCACGAACTGAAACCGTGACTGATGAGCGTCTGTGGCAGTAAACTTGGCAAACCTTTTCAGCCACGGAATTATCGATCTCCTTGACCATCTCAGCAACGAGACAGGCTTTCTCGGATGTGATTGGGTGATAGAATAAGACAGAAGTCGTCGTGGCTACTTGTTTTGTCGAGTTGTTCGCCTTTGCTTGACCTAGTTGTCGTTGTCCGAACTGAAACTGGATGGCAGCGGCAGCAAGCAGCCAGGTATAAATCTCATTCAACGGCCCCGAGATTCCGACGAAACAAAGAGACCTACCACTAACCCTCACTCGAATTGCTCAGAATTACAACACCTGAGACAGAGACCCGAGCCGTCTGCGCCAAGCTTGAGAAAGACGAAAGCTCGCCTAGAGCTGCCATTGCAAGTAAATTTGTTGGACAGGAGAATCTGGCGCAATCGATACCTCGTCACCTTGTACACTAAGTGTGTCACCGACGATGACCGGATCCCTCTACTGCTTTACAGCATTCAGGTATATTGAAGCCGGATCATTGTGCCTCACTCATTTTGAAACTGCGCATGAGTCACAGTTTAGAACGTGGAGACAAATATTATCTAACGTTTCAAAGGTGTAAACAAAATTATATATCAATACACAGGTGCACGCTCACGGTCGATATCAAACAGTTTCGTCCGTGTGCCTACGGATGCGATGACCATCATCATACGAGGACGGACGTATGAGAGGGTGAGTGCGGGGTGTGCAACATCACTGGGATGATTCTGTGGCAACGAGAGATTAATGAACATGGTTTATAATAGAGGGGCCCATTCACCTAAAGGGTGGACCGATGCAGAGCTCACGTGTTCATGTGTTTGCGTGCACGTCTGTGCAGTGGTGGGCCTGTGCACCACAGCGTTGCCGTCGTGCAAGGGGCGTGCCTCTGTGCACATGCGCGTGTGTGCGCGTCACGAGCGACGGTGGTAGCGTGGAAGAAGGTGGGAGAGGGCGAGGGCGAGGGCGCGCGCACGTCTGCGTGGACATGTACGAATGAGCGAACAAGCGAGGGGGTGTGCGTACTACGCACGTGTAAATCCGTGTGGATACGAGCAGGGATGACATAAGGAAGGCAAGGACAAGGAAGGTAGTCGTCGCATGCCGTCTTGGATGTAATGAGGGAGGTGACGCGGATGGCTAGGGCGAGGAGGTGAGCGAACAAGAGCACGCGGACGAGGTGGGGAGAAGCAATGGTGAGTGAAGGCCATAGAGGACGATAGTGAAGAACCCGTAGTGACGGTGTGCTTGTGTATCAGGAGCGAGGGTGACAATGAGAACAAGGGCGGGAGAGAACAAGAATGAGGCGACGAGCCACCGACAACGAAGTGCGTGCGTGCGTGCGTGAGGACGCGAAAATGGGAGCCTGAACAGGGTGAGGGTTACGGTGAGGGATGCGAGGCGAGGCTGGTGACGGCGATGGCGAGGACAAGAACAATGGCAGAAACTGAGAGTTAGGCCATACCACGCAGTAGGCGTCATATGCTGAATGAAGTCTTCGATGCAAGGAGGGAGATGATGGCGACAGAGAGGGTTGGAGAAGGTGAGTCGCAAGTGGTGACGGCAATGGCGAGGACCGGAACGGAACCTGAGGCCTGAGGCCTGAGGTGAGACCACGACGTGCCGCGATCGTTGTGCACTGTCGTCATTCTTGCGTTGCATCGTCGTCGTGACGCGGAACGTGATCTCGTGCGTGCGAGACGGTAAGGCAGCGCTTTTGGTGGCGACTCCCTTGTTGGTCGTCCCAGGCTCCGCCTTGGCTTCGGGACGCCTCAGCTTCGTGGGTGCATCAGGGCCCAGTTCGATCGCCTCGTTCATAAGCTGCAATCCCCTCGTAAATCCCCTTTGGACGCCCTTTAGGGCTAAAACGTCTTCTGCAAACACGCCCTTCCAGAACGCATACCATTGAGCGACTTCTTCGAAACTTACGCGCGGTTGGACGAGCCAGATGTACAGAACGTCGAGCCACTTGGGGAAGAACTCGGTCTCCAAGATTTGGCTCATGACCGAGCCACGGAGGAGAGAAGACCAGGGGAGTACGACTTCACTGAGCGGCCGTATCTCTTGTGCACGTGGGTTGACGCGGAACTCCTCGCGGAGATGGGAGGCGAGCTTGGGAACGACGTATTTCAACAGGAGATTATCCCATTCGGCCACGGCAAAGACGTCCCGCCATATGGCAAGGTCTTTGGGGAGCCCATCGCTTGCGCTCCAGGAGCGCAGAAGAGACTTTACTTTCCTGCGAGCGTCGTCTAGAACGCTCTCGACACGAAGACCAAGGTGGGGAAGCCAAGGAAACACGAGCGATTGAAGAGGGACGGTACTACGCTTGGGATTCCAGTCTAGGACAGCTT
>JBBPNF010000123.1:0-22709 GCA_038090755.1 Leccinum truebloodii | reverse complement strand
GATCATTAATCATTCTTGTGCAATGGAAAGACGATGGAGGAAGGTACAGGGACTCGGTTCAGATGCATGATACCCCCCTTTTTGGCTCGTAATAGGGAATTCCTGTTTCTCTCCTCTCTCTTTCTTCCACTCCACATCTTATTCTAGGCGTAGCAAAGAATGGTAACGACCGAGGTTGTTCTGGGGGTGAATCGCGCGGGATGCGAGGAGGAACGAGGGGAAAAGGAGTCGAAGCGAAGCGACGGGTAAGTGTCCGGAGTGATTAATGATGGGGTGAGAGTCGGACTCGCACGCGCGGGCGGATCAATAAACTGGCGGTGAGATGGTGGCGATCGGCAAGGACTAGAGCGATATCTCCGGAGGCTAAAGTGGGGTGTTAACGCGTCTGAGAAGTTATGCCGAGGAGGAGGGAACAAGAGAAGAAAGAGAGCGGGGTGATGACGTCGTACCAAGACCCCAAGGACGAAAAAAGAGACAGGCACGAAAGGAAAGAAAAAAAAACACCCACGACGCCACGAGTTTCGAATGCGAGCCAATCGCCTGTGCCGGTGGGTAGGAGACCCATCGAGCGGCATTTCCAGAGTCCGACGGCGAGGGTGAGGAGGTTGCATAGGACGTAGGTGGCCTTTTGGAGTGGGAGGGCGGTCAGGGAGGGCGTGGGTGTTGGCGAGAAGGGTACAAAGGCTGTTCGTTCCGTTCATCGCCGTGTCCCGTGTCGAGGTCCGGTCATGGCAAGGAGAAAACATCAACACGTCATACATACGCACGTGAAGAGGAGGGGACGCACCGGCATTCATCCCTGCGATGTTCTTAATCGGGGTGAGGAGGAGCATGAGTACGATGCCCATGCTGAATATCTGTACGCCGCCGCCGGACATGTAGAGCATGAAGGCTTGCATGGGGAGGGATTTGGCGGGGGATATGGCGAGGTCCCAAGCGCGTTTCTCTTTGAGGGCGGCATAGGATGCGGTGGTGGTTGCCTTGGCGGGGGACTTTGTCTGTTGGTGAGGTGTGGTGAGCTTAGCTTGGCACACATAGTCTCGAGAACGTACGTACGTGGGTGGGATGGTGGAGGTTGTTGGAAAAGTCGGGCGGTGGGGGGAGGTTTTTCCATCTGTATTGTATGCATGTCAATCATTATCCACGTTTGCGAGTTTTATGAGACGGACTTTGGGTGTTCTATGGATGCGTAGTTGAGTGAGAATGGCATGTTGGACGCGAGTTGAAGAAGTGGAGACAAGCGTTTTACCACGACAAACGACATTGTCATTCTTTTTCGGCATTGCGATCTGCCACAACTCAGATGCTTGACTTTTCCAACGCGATGACTGGCAGGAGTAGGGCCACGCGGCGTGTCATGACCTCGTCGCAGATGCCTAGTAGCTCCCCTGACGTAGCAACACTTGGACAGCGCGACGCCGTGCCTGTTCGGTAGCGAGACTGCCTAGTATCTGCGACTCCTGTCTCTCCATCCATGATCCGAGCCTATATCACATCAAGACGCTCCGCAGTAACTTCCAACATCCGAATTACCAGCGAGACAGAAAACGGGGAAAACGGCTTATCGTCCCCGCTGAACGAATGGGGGAGGATAGTAATGGTTCCTCCAGGTACTGTTGCTCGCATGATGCTCCTGAAGCATGCCTGACAGACTAGACAGACTATTGTAAAGTCGCGGCCACTAGTTTTATGCGGACCAAGTTTTTCTCCAATTACAAATGGGAGACCACCCATCCCCCTTTCCGTCGGTGCGCTACGAAGAGAAGTCCCAAAGATCCACATCGCTCGTACCTCGCTCTTTGGTGCCCCGCTTACTTTTTTTGAACTGCCTTCAGATGGTATAGCAGTCTTGCGAGGAGACCACATGGCCGTCGTACCCCTCGGCCACTCGACCAGCTTAAACCCACTCCCGTTTCCACCCTGATCGGAACCGGAGCTCGACGGAGGCGGGCATCTTCATTTGGGACATGACCACACATATCTGGTTTTCGAATCAACCGAGTCCGCGTCTCCGCGGTGAGGGTCATTTGGCCACGATGCTTTGCAAGATATTCATTTCGAAGTCAGGGAAGGACGCCTCTAGGAAAAGACCAGCATGGCGATTTGGTAGGTAGAACGAAGCTAGCGCATTCATGAAGCATTCGCATGGTGTATGTTCTGAAGTTAAGAGTCGTTCAACCTGGACAGCGGTCAAGACTGTTTAGTCGTTTACACGACGAGTCTCTGATTACCGTCACCTCTTATGATCAAGACACGTACAACGCTGTGGTTATCGAATGTCTGTTATAGGTGGAGAACTAGGTCCGTCGGTCGAAACCAAGTGATATCGAAGCAATCGTGTAAGTCCTCATGTATCCAAGACTTACCTCGTAGCCTCTGTTCCACAGTAGTATAAAAGGAGGTCAGTCGGCCATGTTGAATGTTTTCCCGCCGGTGCCTTTTACGCTAGCGCGAGGATTATGATATACAGAAGCGGCGACAGAAGCCTGTCCTTGTCGCCGCTGGCCAGGCTCCTCTCCCATCAGCTTCGAGGATAATTTCACGGATCGAACAACTCATCAATCATCGTCGAGATGACAAGTAGAAGACAGGGGATCAAAGATGCAACTTCGTTTCTTTTTCACTGCTGCTTTGATGCCAAGCTGAGCATGCCTCCTGCACTTCCGCCGAGGAGAAATGGGTGCGATGACTTGTGCTTAACAGCTTGCAAGAGGAGATCATACTGACGAGAACAAAAGACTCGGAATCCTGCTCTGGCGGTGGTAAAGGGAAACGACGATGATTGAAGGTAACGAGGGAAATTTGTTCGAAAGATCCGCAATCCGTCATGTACCAAAGACGCCGAGACAATCAATTGTTGGGCTCTTGGATGTGTTTAGCATTCAACCTGTAGTACGTGAAGTAAGAGATCGAAACGATCGTTACTACTGCATGTCGAGTGCAGGCTTGGCCAGGGAGATTCGCAGTAGACGTAGATTTAATACACTGGACGAACCTGATATTTTGAGGCAAGCATAGGGCACATTGTTATTACACCCATGTCATTGAATGATACTGTTAAACAGTTACAATTCGAGCATCTGCAAGCGTCACAATATCCGACTCTCGTCCTCAGTAAAAGACCTACAAATTCACCCCAACTACGTCAGAGCATCTGCTACGCCCTCCAAGACTCTCCTCCCGTGTCCGTGACGTTGCTTGAGAGGCCTATACACATCCTTGTCTAGAGAGCTGAATACAACCGAGTTCGTCTCCCGATATCCAAAAAACCGACAACGCAGGACTATTGGACGTCGACTATACGCACGCTATTCATCAACTCCTCCAACGGTGTCTCTGCCCGGATCTGAACATGAATGAAACTGTCCGTCGCGACACGTTTATACAGCACGCGCCCCTCCGAAGCAAGCAACAGCGCACCGAACGGCTGCTTCAGTCGAACGACCAGCCGTAATGCACGCATGGCTAAATCAAACTGAGGAGCCCCACCGAAGAAATCCTTGTCCAGAAGGGGACTGATCCAAGGATGGATGAGCATCAAGCCGTGCATTCCGACCAAGTCGTCGTTGGTCTCGATGCGTATGTCACCAAGGACGGGAGTAGTGGCATGATAGACATGAACGATCGAGTCCGATCCAGGTTTCGCTCTGATAGCGGTGAGGGATGTCAAGGAGAAAACAAATCCAGGAAGGCGGAGTCGACCAGTGATGATCGAAAGAGGGGGAAGGTCGTGCAGCCGCTCGTACAACTGAACGGCGAGCAAGGGGTCGGGCAAGGATGACTGCAAGGCCATGGTCATTCTGTCCATCTCGGCGGTCTCAATCATCTGCGGAACGTGAGGGGGCTCTGTCTGGTGATAGACAGTGAGGTCTGCAGGGAGGTAGCTATTGGCACTGCTACTCGAGTTTCCAGCCTGGGTCCAGGAGAGAAGTGTGACGTTATCCGACTGGGTCAAGATGTACTCCAGAAGACGTCGGACTGCTCGAGTGCCCTCCCCATATATGACCGGGAGTGAGACATCAAAGATACCGAACAGACAATATGCGATATCTTCTACCCGCGTCGTCTCGCGACCCGAAGCCAAGTACAACTTCTCGCGTACCCTGGTCAGCCCTGGCTGAAGCGTTGCGAGGGCCTGGGTAGCAAAATTGGTTGCCTGTTCCATCTCCGAGAGTATTAGGGGTGATTCCTTGTGGTTGAACAACTCGACATCCAGGTACGGTTTCCAATCTTCCGTATAGAATTGTACGACCTTCGACGCGACGTACTCTTGGTATGTCCATCCACGAGTGTTCCAGATACTTTTCCACAAAAAGCCCTTTCTTTGCGATTTTGAGTGAACACCGAGAAGATGGACGATCGTGAGCGCCGCGCGACAATACCACTGAAACATGGCAACAATTGATTCTTGCTGAACTCCCTTGTCGCTCTGGTTGACACAGCATGTATCACTCCATCCCCACCGGTAGCGGCGAGACTGCACGAGCTTGCAAAAGTTGATGAGTTTGTTGTTCGCGGGGGATGCAGGGAGTCCATAGATAAGGGTGTTCTCGACCGTTTGATACGATGGCTCGCGTGGCTGCCACCTGTGTGAGAACATCACATATTCATAGAACTTCTCCACCTCCTGCTTGATGCGTACACAGTCGAGCCGATCGGGAGTAATCATGGAAGACCGCAACTCGTTGAACATGGAGCACTCCTCGAAAGCTGCCTGTTGCATTGTCTTATCATAGAGATGACCAGTGGGGGTGTCGATAAGAATATGGGGAATGACACGGGTTGTCTGTTCGACGACTTTTCTGATCAGTGAAGTTGTGTCGAGATAAGAACGCCGCATGTCTATCGCCACAAAATCAGCTCGTCTGCGCAACATGAATGAGAATAACTTACCCCGAACTTGTGGATCAGGTGATTTCTCCATCCTCGACAGCATTGTCTCGAATGCGTCGAATGCCTCCTTGTAACGCCGCAGGCTATGTAATACCGCATGTTTCCTTTTGTACCCCTCGTAGTTCGATGGGTCGCTTGCAGTCATCTGATGGTGCAGTCAGCGCCATCAGCTCGGGATGCCGCGCGGATCAATGTACCTCGGTGGCGTTTATCAGTTGATTATCCAACAATAACAATCCTGCTCGCGCCTTGCAGCATTTCAGTATAATGTTACTGATATTCGTTGGGTGAAGCGAGAGTGCAATCGAGTAGGATTCGATAGCCGCATCATGGTTCTTTGCATCCATTGATGCATCACCCTCTTTTTCCAGTTTTCCGCTACAACGTTGTCGAAAATCTGGCGAGACTTTGAGAGGAGTCTCCGAGTGGCAAATGGGATAACTCACCGAGTTCTTGCTGCCGTCGCTCGTCGAGGGTGCTTGTCTCCTCTGATAGCTCACGGTTCATCGTTTGAAAACATTCGACCGCCTCTATGAGACGATCGTCGCCTTCGAGAACATTGCAGACCGCCAGATAAACATGAAACATAGGAAGTTTGAACTGAATGAAACAATAATTATCATACATTTCTCAAAAACCAGATCAACCCTACCTTTTTCACGGTACCCAATGCCTCACTCGCTGAGCGACGAATGAGCACGATTCTCGCCCATCCCATCAGCACGTCTTCCGGAGGCGAGGGAGTGAGCAACAAGACGGTGGAGTAAGCTAAAAGACCCTCGTCATGTTTCTTGGAACTTGAAGCCTCGTCTCCGATCTGCTGAAGCCTTGATACACATCGGTGTGTGAATTCTGAGGGTAGAGATTGAAAATATTATTCTAGGACAAGACGCACAAGCTCACCTTTCAGCCAATCGATCACTAGTTCGTTACACCCGAGATCCTTGGTCATGACGTTCACAATATGGTGCGCAGCATCATATATGCGACCGTTGGCGAACAATATCTCACACTCATGCTTCTTGTCGTATACACTGAGTGCACATTTGCATGTGGCGACTTTGTTACCGATTTCCTGGATGGTAATCTCCAGCTCATTTATTTTTTGCGCAATAAATACTGCAAACGAATCAGAGAACCGACAGTCAGGATGGTACAAAACGCACCTGGGCTCTTTTCGGGTCGATCGACGTCAGCGCGTAGTGCCCTGATTATCTGAATCGATCGATCGACTGAACCTTGAGATGTTACAAGCACGTTGCGGAGTTCCTCGTCCGATTCATCGAGATGAGTGATTTTGCGACCTGATAAACTGTTAACGAAGTGGATTTGAAGGCGAAGAGAACCCACTTGAGGATTCATTCTGTGCACGAAGTGACTTGATTATTTCATCGAGGTCTGTCTTTTCCTGGTTGGATGTAGCAAGCTGGGTGCGGAGTTCCTGAACAGTCTTCTCGAGATGCGCTATATCGTCCTCTGGTGGAAACGAATATGAGCGCAGCAGAGTCGTATAGCTAGTGAGCGTACTTTGGCGGGAGTCCCGAGCGCGTAGGGACTGGACCGTGTCTTCGAGATCGTGTTTTTCGACCTTTAAGCACCGATTGTCTTGCTCCAAGCACACCAGGAGCTACCAAGGACAAATTGATAAGGACATGAACTTATACGAGTAGCTTACTCACATTGTCGAGATGAGGTGAGGGAAGGATGTCATGAAGATTCCGCAGCGTTATGTTGTTGTCTCCAGCGGTTGCAATGTCATCGCTTGGCGAGATGGCCATGGAGTAGATGAAGTGGGAGTGGTAGATGACGGTGTCGATTTGTTCATGTGTTGTAGTATCCCATAGTGAGAGCGACGAATTAGCAGAGGCTGCGATGATTGTGTCGTTGCATGCCAGTGCGATACAGTCTGGTCTGTCGTCGCTGTGAATGAACCATTTTGCGAGCGTTTCTTTGGTGGACACGTCGAAACAGTGAATGTCGCCGTCGTCGGACAATGCAAAGAGGCGGTTAGAGTCGCTGGCCCAGGTGAGGGATCCGTTCAAGGTCGAGTTAACCGCAATCGGAAAGTCTGCGAGGACGTCGCTGCCGTCGTAGATGCGGACAGAGTGATTCTCCGTGGCAGTAGCGATGCGTCGTCCGTCGGGAGAGAACTTTACTGCATTCACAGACCAGTCGTGTTTGAATGGGCCGAGGAGTCGTTTGCCATCGGAGAACGACCAGACATTGAACGTCTTGTCACGTGATCCTGTCGCGATTTTCATCCCATCTGCTGAAACGTCCAACGCATCCACCCAATCGTTGTGTGCGTTGATCTTGACCACTTTCTTGTGGTTTGTCGCATCCCAGACGATCACTCGACCACTCCTCGTACCACACACGATCCACCTGCCATCTTGTGTGACTGCCAGGTCCCCAATAGCACTCCCAGCGTCCAATGACTCCCCCACCTCCTTGCCATCCTTCACTCGCCATTGTCGAATCATCCCATCCCCTCCCCCGCTCACGACATGCTTCCCATCAGCAAGAAAAGCGACCGAATTTATATAACCTTGAGCAACGATTTCGATTGGATTCGCGCCAGTTACGACATTGGAGGAGGAGCTTTTCGCATTCGATTCCTGAGCATCCGTCAGTAACTCTCTTTCGTTGTTCGCTGATGTTTGCACCTGCTGACCACCGTCCGAGGGAAGTGGGCTGTTCGCCCTATTCGGCTCTGTTGCTCTCGTCAGCGCTGTTCATCGATGGCCTTGCCTACGGACTACTCACCATTCCTCTTCCTTAGGCGAAACTTAGAAAACATACTGGGTCAGGTTCAAAGATAATGTCTTGTCGTTCACTCATAATACGCCCTTATCACCTGGCATACACGTGCACGCTCATCCACTCTCACGCTGGTGCCCTGTGCCCTGGGCGCTCGCTTTCATCAATATGTCGCTCGCCTTTATGCGTGCATAACATCGCTATCGTGATATCTAAGCAAGATACCCCACGTATCAGTCGAGGATTCTGAGGACGGTTTCTCTCATCTCGTTTCGACATTTTTGTCAGATCATCTTCATGAAGCTATGCTTGGGCGTCACTCTCCATCCGGGTCTGCGTGGCGGCACGCAAGGGCGGGCGGATACAGGACATGTATGACGGCACCTCAAGAAGCGCCTGCGTAGAGGCCCTGAACGGGAGAGCCTGCGACAGGTTCTCCATCCAGTGTCAAAGACGGCACAGGAGAGAATATACGCGGGAGTCGCGAGCGCTCGACAGAGCGTTGGCATGTTTTCCTTGTACAGCGTGGTGACGAAACCACGAGGTTGGCCGTGCAATCCATAAACGTCCTGCTCGCCCGGCGATTTGCTTTATTTGAGATATCGACAGCGGTCGCCTCTCTTGACCGTCAAACTTGGAAAGGGTTTCGAACACGACTCGTTTGATCTTGCTGCAAAACACAGAACATGAGTGACAGGACTGTGTAGGTCTCATTCAGAACGTGCATACAGGTTGAGTCCCATTCCGACTGCGTTACTAGCGACGATAACGTCGTCACCGCTCTGCGGGTCGTTGAAGAGCGCAGCCTGATGGGATCGAATCTCGGGTGGCAGTCTCCCATAGGCGATTGCACAGCGCAGACCAGTGCTCTGCTCGATCTTGCCCTTGACTGCGAATATCCCATCACGCGAGAACACGACGAGACAGTCTCCCTTTTGGATCTGGGACAACTCACCATCCAAAGACAACTCTTGAACCTCCAAAGGCGTGAGACGTTGATATCGACGATCAGCTCGTCCCGTGTCCTTGAGGATGTCTTGAACGATGGGCATCGCTATCTCCTCGCCGGAGATGGAGCTCGCGTGCAGACAGACCCAGAACAGCGCCTGTCCATGGAGAACCACGCTCGGGATCTGCAATCATCTGTATCTCGTCCACCACTGCCATGGCCAGGGACTTGTCGAAACTGGCCATCTCCACTATCGAGCTTATACGATCCGAAGCTCCTCTCCCGTGCGTAGGTTGCACTGCCGGACGTACTTGGCATGACCCTCCTTCCAAACTGTGGACCAGGATCCGGTCTGGTTCAAACCTCCATGTGTCGGGCTTCGACCCGGGTTCAGGATCCATCCTGAGGGGCACGATCTATCCTCTGTTCAGCCGCTCACAAATCTCGTGTGCCAGGTTGGGGTGGCATACGGCAGAGATATGGCTTTGGAGGCCATTCTCTACGAGCGGAGAATGAGTCGGAAGGCATAGAAGGCGAGGAAGGAGAAGAGGGGGAGGGGTAGTGACACGTCTGGTCAGGATGTCCGGGGAGTCGCTGCAGGCGAAGATAAAACATGTACGAGTGAGCAGCTTCATGAACTTGAAGGTCATACTTATCGATCATGTCAGAGACGAACTGTGGCAGCCGAATAATAAGAACATGTCTCGCTGAGAACGTGTCGATGGAGTCCCGCGTTTCTCAGAGTGCGCCCATCACATCGGACCGATTCGCACGCATGTACGCATAGGTAATTGTACAAACCTGGTCAACTTGGGCTTGGGGACGGTAGACTGCTCTGGCGACACAAGGTACGTTGACTGACTGAATCCAAGACACCTTATTCGTCTACCCGGGGATTCTGAGACCCAGACAGCTTGGCCAGAGAACATCTTCCGTCATATCAGTGACTCGGCGCCGACCCTCGACTGATTCACGCCAGGAAGCTACCAACAGCTCAACTGTGGTGCCAGCGGTGGAGCAGGACCACGTACAGGAAGCTTGCAAGCACGGTCACGTTCACCAGAGTTGAGGCGTTGAGAGGCCTATACACAACTATACTACATAACACGTTCATCATGGGACGCATCTCCCCCGTCGATATCCTCCCCAAAAGACTCGCTCCCCATTATCTGCACGCACTCCAAGGATATCCGGTCATACTGCTCCTCGAATGCACCAATACCACGACCGGTGCATGGCGTCGCTCGATGATCTTGCTACGAACTCCACGAGCAGCAACAGCAACATTCAATGTACCACCCATGTCCATGAACCCATTCACTACGAGCACACCTTGCGTTCGTAGACGTGTGTGAAGCGCGTCGAGTAGTCCCGCCACCGGAGCTCCCGCGCTCCAGCTAGGAAGTGAGCAGGCAAGAGAGGGCCAATGCCCGAACTCATCATGGTGTCTGCGAGCAGGAGCCAAGGTCCCCCCGCCTTGCGTGTATCGGTAGTTGCATACGTCCCAGGGATACCCGACTGTATCGTTCCAACTTGGCACAAACGTTCTGGGTATGTCTCCATCCCGCTCCCTTTTTCCCTACCGTGCGTCCAAAAATAGGACAGCACTACTCTACCAAGTTCTGCTCCAAACAACGATCGCCACCGACAAGACGAACTCGGACGACGGGCTCAGTCACGGCAATCAATGGTCCATTTCAATGTGGGTGGTCACTGGTCACTCTTTGGTCGAATCTGACACGTTCAAGGACTCGCCAAAGCGACGAAAACGAGGCTCCGGTGCAGTGAAATTTCAGTGCAAATCCATATGTACCATAGTATATATATTTGTACTGTATCGAATCTGTTTTGAATTGTACAGCAATATGCAGCACGCGGGCGGGAGGTGTCCGGTGTCCCACACCGACGCTTGCCATATTAGGTTTCCCGTCGGGCGAATCCAAACTATCCAATTTCAAACCAGTAAACTTGAATGCAAATACTCTATCAGCCAGTTTTCCCTCCCTGAAAAGTGTTTCGAGCAGCGAGCTAGCAGGGAAAACCGAAAGAGCAGATGATAATCCCAACCCCAATATACCGTCTGGTGGCATGGAAGACTTTCCCCACTTAGGTGAGTATGTTGTTGCAACACCAATGATATGCTTGTCGGCCTACTCAGCAGTCATCACGTTTATGATCATAGAGAGAGAACCCACAGTGAAGTCAGAAATGGTTATGTTATCAGTGTATTGATTACCATTGGCAAAATTACCATCTACAAATCCGGCATAAAATGTCTTGTCCAAGTTCTTGGCAGTTGCCGACGAAGCAGCGTTGAAGAGGTGATCATGGCTTTTGCAGTACTCATCACCGTTCGACGCTGGAATGATGAGATCGCTGGGTCGGATTGAACAAGCGAGTAGGTGGTCTCGACAGGAAATACTTACCTAGAACCGGTGTCAACATGGACTGTGATGAAGATTGACATTCGTGTGTACCATTAAATGCACGGAAAACTTACCAGAGAAGAGTTGGGGAGGAGTACCCACCCAAATGTGACCATACCAATAATTCATACCGAGCCAAGTCAAGCTCCGAAACAGTGAGCCAATCGCATTTCCAGTTTTGAGATCCGCTCTGTGTCGAAGCATAAGGTTGGATCGTTCCCGTGATCCTTTCATAGTTCTCCAAGCCACGAAGAAGCTTGCTGAAACGACGCGTGAGAACATCGAGTAGAAGGATCCACGACTCAGACACGTACTACGTCGTGTGTGATATAGCGCGTCCATCAATATTGACACTTTTTTTGGAGTTCAACGACGAAGTGTATTTGGTGAGTGGTATGGAAATTCCATTGCCTTTCGCCCTGGGTCTGGGTATCGAAGCGGCCGAAACAGCTAATGCAGCAATGACTGAGACAACTACTGTGAAGCGCATTGAAAAACAAGTGAGCATAAGCATAAGTGCGATGAGGAGTGACGAACCGTGGTATATCCGCCCTAAATATTGCCGACTCCCACCTACACCAACGATGTAACGATCACTGATAGGAACTAAGTGGATGACATACCTGCCACAGACTGCAAGTGAAGCTGATGGTACATCACTTGTATAAGTTGACGCAGAAGCGTCACTATTGATGCATCATTGATGCATCAAAACACTGCAGGCATGCTCCTGAGATGGCATAACTATTCCACTGATACATCACGCGTCCTCAGTTACGAACGTGATCTTCCACTCGGAGGAGACGAACCTTCGGTTTCCTGTCTGTGGGGAACGCAACTGACTCACGGCGTCCAATTTGATACATTTTGAAATGATCTTCCAAGACCGTCCTCAGCATCCATGACAACAAGACAGTAGGGTGGTCACGGTAAACAGATGAGGCGGGTTGCCTCCCTTTTTCTTCCTTGGACTCTGGCGAAACGGAATCATCGTAAATACATTGGTAACAAGCGATCAATGATGCATGAGTTCCCGGTTCTACAGTAAGTACTCGACGTCTATTTCGAAGGGAATATGTCTGAATGAACGACTACAGAATGTCGACCGTACGAACGCTGTCCATCAATTCCTCCAACGTCGCCTCCTGCCAAACCTGAGTCTCGATGAAGCTATCTGTAGCCGTCTGTATGGCTCCCGTCCCGCGAGGTAAGCAAAAGCGCACCGAAGGGCTGCCTCAGCCGAAAGACGAGCCTCCTTGCACGAGTCGCTAGATCAAATTCGATAGAGTCGTCCAAGAAATCCGCATCCAGTAGAGGAGTGATCCACGGATGGATGAGAACTAAACGTTTCGTCATCGAGAGGTCATCTGCAGTCTGGATCAGTACGTTGCTAAGAACGGGCGTCGTGGCACGATAAACAGGAGTGCTCGAGTTGGAGTCATGTCCGGGTTCCAAAACGCGAATGGGATCAGTGACAGTCTCCTTTTTGGATTCAAAAGACGACTCTTGAACCTCCAAAGGCGTGAGACGTTCATATCGATTGACGATCAGCTCGTCCCCTGTATCCTTGAGGATGTCTTGAATGATGGGCACCGCTATCTCCTCGCCAGAGATGGAGCTCGGGTGCAGACAGACCCAGAACAGCGCTTGTCCGTGCAGAACCACGCTCGGGATCTGTAATCATCTGTATCTCGTCCACCACGGCCAGGGACTTGTCGAAACTGGCCATCTCCACCGTCGAGCTCATAC
Source organism: Leccinum truebloodii (assembly GCA_038090755.1). Lineage (NCBI taxonomy): Eukaryota > Fungi > Basidiomycota > Agaricomycetes > Boletales > Boletaceae > Leccinum > Leccinum truebloodii. The sequence continues at coordinate 9,932 of JBBPNF010000123.1, read as the reverse complement.
GATCCGAAACTCCTCTCCCGTGCGCAGGTTGCACTGCCGGACGTACTTGGCATGACTCTCCTTCCGAATGGTGGGCCGGGATCCGGTCTCGTTCACAACGTCCATGTGTCGGGTTTTGACCCGGGTTCAGGATCCATACGATCTATCCTCTGTTTAGGCGCTCTCAGACCTCGTGTGCGAGGAGCCGGAGGTGTCGGCGTAGTGGCCCAAACTCGACGCTGTGAGCGCAGCGCCATGTGTGTCTTTCCGCTGCTTCTAGGGCCGACGTGCATGATAAACTTGCGCTTCGTCGCGCGCGCTTTCGGGAAGAGGTCGGCGGGGACGACGCGGTGGAGGCGGGCGATCATATCAAGGGTGGATTGAAAGAATGGAGGCTCGGAGGCGCAAGGTGAGGTGTTCATTCCAGCGAGACGCGAGGTACCATTGGTCATGATAAATAACGCCGGGGGTGTGCCCTCTCTACCAATCAAAAACCTGTGTGAAAACCAGCATACTTGACTTGCGGACAAGACATGCGCGTTCTGCACATCGCCTGCAACATCACGAGCAATGGGGGCAAGGTAACAACTCACTGCGATCGTTAGAGAATAGTATTGGCGGTGGGTTTTTCATTGAACAGGGTATCCTGGAAGCATTTATAGGCAGTCAGGGCATGTGATGGTTTTATCCTTGAATTACGGTCAGGACACAAAAATGACCAACGTATCTCCGGCATCAATCCTCCCATCATTGTGGGTTTATTTTTGCTACAGCGCAGCAAAGGGGGCCGGCTGAAAAGATAGAACTCTATCGACACCTTTCGCGAACCCGTCTTTTTCAGCAACGCGTGACTCTGACCGTTGAGTCGTCTTTCCCGCCACATGGACACGCCAGCAATCGCTGCGTCCGGACCGAACGTGATCGTCGCAATGCTATGCCATACAAGGATCCTGACGAAGCTGAGCACCCCATTGGTCCGATGTTGTCGCGAGCATTATCGAGCTCATGGCGAAAATGATGTCCCACTTGATGAACTTGTGCGTGCCGTCTGACAGGGATACCGTTGCCGAATTGATCATGTTTGCAATATTGATTGGTACGAAGAGCGTTCGTAGGGCTTCGATGTCAGGGAAGAGAGGCCAGACGTAGACAGCGTGGAGAAGTGCAGATAAGACAAAGGGCGAGGGCGGCCATGACGGTAGGGTGACCCGATTGGATGTTGGGTGAAGATGGAAGGAGTCTGTATGCGAGGGTGGGGAGGGCGACGAGGAAGGGAAAGCCTTACCAGATAGCAGCAAGTGGTGGGTCGACAGAATGGAACATGAGGGCCGTGAGGAAAATGTAGCCGACGGGGAATCCAAAGAGAAGGGATCCAGTGTTAGCTGGGCTGATTTTCGACGTTGGGTTTGGGGGACGACTGGGCCGAAAAGAAGCGGCGCCAGTGACGACGAAGATATGGGTATGATGACGCCCATGGAGAAGAGCTGGAAGAGGACGCCGACGGAGGTGGGCGCGCCGAGGACGAGAGGGCGGTGGTTGCGAGCGGCTTCGATCAAGGGGATTAGCGCGATGATACTGATGGCGGGAAAGAAGACGGCAAGGAGGGGATAGTAGGCATTATCCACGAGGGCGTGGAAGAAGATGACCATACCGCAGAGGATTTCGTCGGCCTGGAGGTTGCCGGTGTATTGCAGACGATATGGGTGCAGGGCGAGGTCGGGGTCGCATGCGGCAGAGATATGGCTTTGGAGGCCATTTTCTACGAGGGATTGGCGGGGAATGAGTCAGAAGGCAGAGAAGGCGAGGAAGGAGAAGAGGGGAGGGAGAGTAACACGTCTGGTCAGGCCCATGTCAGGAGAGTCGCCGCAGGAGAAAAACACACACGAGTGAGCAGCTTCATAAACTTGCCAAAGGCCATATCGATGTCAGAGACGAATTGTGGCAGCCAAATAACAAGATGATCTCTCACACGGTTTTCTGGAAGGACTCAAAAGACAACGTCCACGAGTCCCGCGTTTCTTCCCGCTGGTGCCCATCATATCGCACACATATGTGCAAATTTCAAGGCCAAGGCTTGGGTACACTGCTAGGTGCGTTGACTGACTAAAGTCAAGACAGCTGTACTTGTTTGTCTATTCGGGGATGAGTCTGAGACCCAGACAGCGTGGCCAGAGAACAACTTCCATCATATCAGTGTCGATTCAGCGAGCTTAGCGTTGCTTCCTTGGGGTTACTAGTCCAGTATCTTGCGCTCTTGTCGACCCTCGACTGATTCACGAAAGGAAGTTACTGATATCGTAAGCGGCGCCCGAGAGCGCCAGTCCCCGACTCCCATTTTTATGAAGTGACACCGTTCAAAGTATAGTAAGAGGTATGAAGGGCTATTGAAGGTATCTGTATATTGTACCGTCATGTGGTATCTCGAGACTCGAGCTGGCTATGTGGTGTGTCCATGATGTGAGGACGACTGGAGTATGGATTTTCCGGCAGAATCCGGCTGTACGCGTCGTCCGCGGAGTTCGCCGGAGTGCGACGTCGGGGACTGGCAGGTCCAGATAGCGATGCCCTGGCGCCTGTCCCGCGGGAGGCTGACAAGTCGTTTGCAGGCGAGGCAGCACTCGTTCGGCCGCTAACGGTTGAGGAAATGCAGCTGGCTCAGGCATCCTACATGGGCAGCTTGCAGGAATTGAAAGTGGACATAAGTCAACTGTTCGCTGATTCGTTCGGCAACCTGGTCGAGGTCATCGCGCGATCTGGACCTGGACCGCTCGCCAGTTCCACATCCCGAGATCACGCTGCCACGAATCCTTGTACTACACGACGAGAACAAGCCAGCTCGGAAGAGCAGCGTGCACCGCCGCTGACCATCCGAATTCCTGCCGCTCACTGCCTCGCCTCTGAGTCTGCACTGCCAACGACGCCAGCACCAATGTTCGACTCCGCCGGTGCGCTGGCTGCCAACGGACACATCTCAGGCTCACCGGGCGCCTCCCAACCTGGCATCATCACCAACCCGACCGGCCAGGCCTCCTCCGCCAATGGGTCGAGCACGACGGCCGTCGTGCTGTCGCGCCCGACTCTGACCAACCGGCACCCTGGGGTTCGGTTTCCACTGCGGCCCCAGCAAACTCGGACGCAGTCACTGCCGACACGGACGGCGATGGGCCCACCCCAGGGCTGTGCATCCCGAGCGCTCGTGCGATGCTTTCCCTCAGCGCAAATCGGTCGAAGGCGAACACGTGGCAGGTGGTGGTGAGACACTAGGTCAGCGGGCTGCCAGAACTCGGGTTGGAAACCCCGCTGAAGGACTGGCCCGAGGAGTGGTGGGCCCGTGGCGAGAACCGCAAGATGTTCGGCATGCTTCACCACAATCGCGGGGTCATTTCGAAGGAATTCCTGGAAGTGTAAGTACCGTTCCGCAAAGCCGTCAGACGATTGCTCACCGCTCGCCGCAACTTGCTCAGTTACGAGTCCAACGAGGCGCGCTCCCTCGCCGCCTACCCCGAGTCCAAGAGAGGGATCTCCCCTCTCCTCGATGCCATCAATGCAGCACGGTCGGCGCGTGGGGAGATCGCGAGCTTGAACGACGAGACTCGGCAGAACCTACTAGTAGCACCGTCGACTTCAATGACCGACACTCGCACCCGCTCATTCACTCTTTCAAGTTCCAGCTTTTCGACTCCACCTAGTTGTACGTTAGTAGCAGCCACCGAGCGAGCAAGAGTCTCTCTGTCCTGCTCGGGTCTTAATCCGACCGCGATTCATGTTCGCGTTCGCGTCCTCGCGTTCTGTTCTTGTTCCGTCTTCGACCCCTCTCTTCCGTCCCGCATTCCGTTCCTTTGTATGGTACTACAGTAGTGGTGGTGGTGGTGGTGGTAGCAGAGTCGCGCCGAAACGCACGTTCGCGTTCGCGGTCTTTCGTCACGTCCTCGGCTTTGTATCATACTTCGTCGACCCGTTTCGTTCGTGGTTATCATCATGCTAGTAGCCGCTAATTTCCCTTCAAGTGCGTTTGAAGCGAAGGGATGGCCAGCGCCGCGCCTGGGGAGACCGGGTTCCATCCGCAAAAAAAGGAATTGATTTTTCAACCCGAGTTATGTTCGTAAACAGACTTCGAGTACGAAAGCCAATGTGGGAACCCCCGTATCACGTTCTGCGATACTTTCCGCATCAGTCGCAGAAGATCGTGACTCATTCGCCAGCTCCATCAAATCACGTAGAATGGTGCACATCGTGTTTTGCTGGGAGACGTAGTACTCAAAGCTCCTTGTAAGACATGCACGAGACGCGATGTCAAAAACACTCACACGGGAATCATAAAATGATACACAACCAATGAACTCAAATTCACAATGTTCGCATAACAAATGATGACGGTTCAACTTGTTTGCCAACCAGGTTACGAAAAGCTCGGGTGTTTCAAAAGCAGGGGTTAACGGTTTACAGGGTTCAACAACAGACAAGTCGTCAGTGAACCTGCAGTGAGTAACGAAAAACATAAGACAAATTTCAGGGACACCCACATTGCAAAACCCGAAAAAGGGGCGACGAAGAATTCCCGCGTTTCAAAGCAGCAACAACCTTCGCAGGCAGGTTACAACAGCGGACAGACGGTTTGTAACGAAAGCGACACTCGCACGACGCACACGAAATCCTAAGGGGGGCGAGAGAATAAGGTCAGTTTGAACGAAACTTCAGGAGAGGAGCTCAAAACAACAAAGGCAAATAATGTCTTTTTGTAGTTAAAAGTTCCCGCACTTCGCTCTGCTTGGTGCCTGTCAATGAGCATTTGCTGACAAATAATTTATATAGTAAAAAGTTCGCATGGGTCCGTTTGCTTGGAGGTAGTGCCATTTGCGCGGATTACAAACCCTCCTCCACTTCGTGGGAGTCGGGGAACTCAACTGTGGTGATGGAGGAGCAAGACCACGTACCGAGCAAAACGGAAGGACTCAGCTGTCGACATGTCAAGTGCAAGCATGGTCACATTCATGAGAAGCTTTGAATCACGTTACACAACTTTGCTACATAATAGTAATACGTTCATTGACCCACCGCACGTGTTCGGGATTGTTATAATTTTAGGCCAGTCACTTCGCTGATAGTTAGTTCCGAAAATGAGATACTACATCCTTATCTAGAGAGGTGGATACAACTGAGTTCGTCTTCCCGACATCCAAAAAAACGACAACACAGGACTATTGGACGTCGACTACCCGCACGCTATTCATCAACTCCTCCAACGGTGTCTCTGCCCGGATCTGAACATTAATGAAACTGTCCGTCGCCACACGTTTATACAGCACGCGCCCCTCAGAAGCAAGTAACAGCGCACCGAACGGCTGCTTCAGTCGAACGACCAGTCGTAATGCACGCATGGCTAGATCAAACTGAGGAGCCCCGCCGGTGAAATCCCTATCTAGAAGGGGACTGATCCAAGGATGGATGAGCATCAAGCCGTGCATTCCGACCAAGTCGTCGTTGGTCTCAATGCGTACGTCATCGAGGACGGGAGTAGTGGCATGATAGACATGAACGATCGAGTCCGATCCAGGTTTCGCTGTGATAGCGGTAAGGGATGTCAGGGAGAAAACAAGTCCAGGAAGGTGGAGTCGACCAGTGATGATCGAAAGAGGGGGAAGGTCGTGCAGCCGTTCGTACAACTGAACGGCGAGCAAGGGGTCAGGCAAGGATGACTGCAAGGCCATGATCATCCCGTCCATCTCCGCGGTCTCGATCGACTGCGGAACATGAGGGGGCTCGATCTGGTGATAGACAGTGAGGTCGACAGGGAGGTAGCTATTGGCACTGCTACTCGAGTTTCCAGCCCGAGTCCAGGAGAGAAGTGTGACGTTGTCCGATTGAGTCAAGATGTACTCCAGAAGACGACGGACTGCTCGAGTGCCCTCCCCATATATGACCGGGAGTGAGACATCAAAGATACCGAACAGACAATATGCGATATCTTCTACCCGCGTCGTCTCGCGACTCGAAGCCAAGTACAACTTCTCGCGCACCCTGGTCAGCCCTGGCTGAAGTGTTGCGAGGGCCTGAGTAGCAAAATTAGTTGCCTGTTCCATCTCTGAGAGGATGAGTGGCGATTCCTTGTGGTTGTACAACTGGACATCCATATATGGTTTCCAATCTTCCGTGTAGAATTGTACGACCTTCGACGCGACGTACTCTTGATATGTCCATCCACGAGTGTTCCAGATGCTTTTCCACAAAAGGCCCTTTCTTTGCGATTTTGAGTGAACACCGAGAAGATGGACAATAGTGAGCGCCGCGCGACAATACCACTGAAACATGGCAACAACCGATTCTTGCTGAACTCCCTTGTCGCTCTGATTGACACAGCACGTATCACTCCATCCCCACCGGTAGCGCTGAGACTGCACGAGGTGGCAGAAGTTGATGAGTTTGTTGTTCGCGGGGGATGCAGGCAGTCCATAGATTAGGGTATTCTCGACCGTCTGAAAGGATGGCTCGTGTGGCTGCCACCTGTGCGAGAACATCACATATTCATAGAACTTCTCCACCTCCTGCTCGATGCGTACACAGTCGAGCCGATCGGGGGTAATCATGGAAGACCGCAACTCATTGAACATGGAGCACTCCTCGAAAGCTGTTTGTTGCATTGTCTTATCATAGAGACGACCAGTGATGGTGTCGATAAGAACATGGGGAATGACACGGGTTGTCTGTTCAACGACTTTTCTGATCAGTGGAGTTGTGTTGAGATAAGAACGCCGCATGTCTTTCGCCACAAAATCAGCTCGTCTGCGCAACATGAATGAAAATAACTTACCCCGAACTTGTGGGTCAGGTGATTTCTCCATTCTCGACAGCATCATCTCGAATGCGTCGAATGCCTCATTGTGACGCCCCAGGCTGTGCAATACCGCATGTTGCCTTTTGTACCCCTCGTAGTTCAATGGGTCGTGTTCAGTCATCTGATTGTGCAGTCAGCGCCGTCAACTCGGTATGCTGTGCGGATCAATTTATACCTGGGTGGCATTTATGACTTCATCCTCCAACAATCCTACTCGCGCCTTGCAGCATTTCAGTATGATGTCGCTGATATTCGTTGGGTAAAGTGAGAGTGCGATTGAGTAGGACCCGATGGCCGCATCATGATTCTTTGCATCCATTGCTGCATCACCCTCTTTTTCCAGTTTTCCGCTACAACGTTGTCTAAAATCTGGACAGATCTTCAGATTAGTCCCCGAGTAGCAAATGGGATTACTCGCCGAGTTCCTGCTGCCGTCGCTCGTCGAGAGTGCTTGTCTCCTCTGATAGCTCATTTTGCATCGTTTGGAAACATTCGACCGCTTCCACAAGACGATCGTCACCTTCAAGAACATTGCAGACCGCCAGATAAACACGAAACATGGGAAGTTTGAACTGAATGAGACAGTGATTATCATGCAAATCTCGACGACCAAATCAACTATACCTTTTTCACGGTACCCAATGCCTCACTCACTGAACAACCAATGAGCGCCATTCTCGCCAATCCCTTCAGTACGCCTTCCGGAGGCGAGGGAGTGAGCAACAAGACGGTGGAGTAAGCTAAAAGAGCCTCGTCATGTTTCTGGGCACTTGATGCCTCGTCTCCGATATCCTGAAGCCTTGGTACACATCGGTGTGTGAATTCTGAGGGTAGAGATTGAATATACTATTCTAGGACAAGACGCACAAGCTCACCTTTCAGCCAATCGATCACTAGTTCGTTACACCCCAGATCCTCGGTCATGACGTTCACAATATGGTGCGCAGCATCATACATGCGACCGTCGGCGTACAATATCTCACACTCATGCTTCTTGTCGTATACACTGAGTGCACATTTGCATGTGGCGACTTTGTTACCAAATTCTTGGATGGTAATCTCGAGCTCATTTATTTTTTGCGCAATAAATACTGAAAGCGAATCAGAGAACCGACAGTCAGGATGGTACAAAACGCACATGGGCTCTTTTCGGGTCGATCGACGTCAGCGCGTAGTGCCCTGATGGTCTCGATCGATCGATCGACTGAACCTTGAGATGTTACAAGCACGCTGCGGAGTTCCTTGTCCGATTCATTAAGATGAGTGATTTTGCGACCTAATGAACTGTTAACGAAATGGGTTTGAAGGCGGAGAGAACGAACTTGAGGTCTCGTTCTGTGCACGAAGGGACTTGATGATTTCATTGAGGCCTGTCTTTTCCTTGTTCAATGTAGCAAGCTGGACACGTAGTTCCTGAATGGTTTTCTCGAGATCTGCTATATCGTCCTCTGGTGGAAATGAATATCAGCACAGCGGAGTGATTCAGATAATAGGCATACTTTGACGCGCGTCCCTAGCACGGAGGGCCATGACCATGTCGTAAACATCCGCTTTTTCAATCTTCAAGCATCGGATTTCTCGCTTCAAGCGTATCTGGAGCGGCCAGGGACAAATTGATAAGGACGTGATCTCGCACGAGTAGCGTTACTCACATTGTCGAGGTGAGGTGAGGGAAGGATGTCACAAAGATTCCGCAGCGTGATTGCCTTGTCTCCAGCGGTCGCAATGTCATAGTTTGGCGAGATGGCCATGGACCGGATGGAGTGGGAGTGGTGGATCACGGTCCCGATTTGTTGATGTGTCTCAGTGTCCCAGAGTGAAACCGACGAATTAGCAGAGGCTGCGATGACCGTGTCGTTGCATGCCAATGCGATACACCATGGTTTGTCGTCGCTGTGAACGCGCCATTTTGCGAGCCTCTTCTTGGTGGATACGTCGAGATAGTGAATGTCGCCTTTTGTGGACAAGACAAAGAGGCGGTTGGAGTCGCTGGCCCAGGCGAGGGATTCGAAGAAAGCAGCGGAGATTGAAAAGTTTGCGAGGACGTTGCTGCCGTCGTAGATGCGAACAGAGTGAAGCCGCGTGGCAGTAGCGATGCGTCGTCCGTTGGGAGAGAACTTGACTGCAGTCACAATATAGCCGTGTTTGAATGGGCCAAGGAGTCGCTCGCCATCGGAAAACGACCAGACATTGAGCGTTTTGTCATCTCCTCCTGTTGCGATTTTGGTCCCATCTGCTGAAATGTCCAACGCACGCACCCACTTGTCGTGTGCTTGGAACTTGACCACCTGTTCGTGACTTGTCAAATCCCAGACGATCACTCGACCAGTCCTCGTCCCACACACGATCCACCTGCCATCTTGTGTGACTGCCAGGTCGAAAATAAGATCTCCAGCCTCCATTGGCTTCCCCACCTCCTTGCCATCCTCCACTCGCCATTGTCGAATTTTCTTTTCCCTCCCTCCGCTCACGACATGCTTCCCATCAGCAAGAAAAGCGAATGAATATATCTCATCTTGAGCAACGATTTCGATTGAATCCGCGTCAGTTGCGAAATTGGAGGTGGAGCTTTTTCCATTCGATTCCTGAGTATCCACCGGTACCTCTCTTTCGTTAGTCGTCGATGTTTGCACCTGCTGACCACCGTCCAAGGAAAGTGGGCTGTCCGCCCTACTCGGCTCTGTTGCTCTCATCAGCGCCGTTCATCGATGGCCTTGCCAACGTACTACTCACGATTCCTCTCCCTTGAGCGCGACTTGGAAGACATACCTGGGTACAAAGAGAATGTTTTGTCGTTCACTCACAGCACACCTTTAATGCTTGGCATACACGTGCACGCCCATCCACTCTCACGCAGGTACCCTGTGCCCTGGGCGCTCGATTTCATTTATCTAATCAAAATACCCCACCTATCAGTCGAGGATCCTGAGGACGGTTTCTCTCATCTCGTTCGACATCATCATCAGATCTCCTCCATGAAGCCATGCTTCAGCGCCACTATCTGATTGTTGTTTCGCAGAACAGTAGGCTAGCAACGTGATTTCAGACCAACTTTGACTGGCGCAAATCTTTGCTATCATACCTACCCGTTGGTCCTCCGATTATATGCTCTAAATGTACT
>JBBPNF010000122.1:0-22766 GCA_038090755.1 Leccinum truebloodii | reverse complement strand
GCGATGGTGCTCGACCTGGTGTCCCCAACTGGCCGACGTCGCACTCCGCGGACGACGCCGGCCAGCCGGATTCTGCCGGAAAATCCATATCCCAGTCGTCCTCGTCATTGCTGCACCTTTCGACTTGCTGGCGGCTGTGCTACTCTTCTGAACGCGACGTTTGTCGGATTGCCCACCATTGGCAGGCTCACGCACAACAGCCCGTGGATCTATGGACAAATGGGATATACCCAGCTGCAGAGAGTCTGTAGATATGGTTGCGGTGTCACGGTGAACATGACTGACAGGCCCAGGCTGTGCCGCAGCCTGCTTTGGTGCAGTCATTGACACGTCATTGCCATGGGAGATGGATGGCGGAAGGTCAGGTTTGCGAAAAGTGGGTCTAGGCCGGACAGCTCCAACTACTATCTCAGGCTGGGGGACAGCCGGCACGAAGTCTAGTGGATCCAGATTGCCTGATGTAGCTGAATATGGCCAAGAATGCTCTGAATCACTGAGAGCAGCAATAGAGTCTGAGGGCGTCCCAGGGCATAATGGTTCCTCTTGATCATTTGAATTATCACCGATCTGCAGTAGAAGTTCATCTTCCCATGAACGGGCTTGCGTGGAAGTGCCAGTGGAAGGCTCCGAGTGGATAGATGGGCGAAGGTTTGAGCCGAACACACCGGCATTGAAATAGTCAATGATATCAAGAGCCCATCTCCGTTTTTCCGGAAGTAAAAGCAGTTTCAAATAGAACTCGAAGTCTTTCTGGTACTGGATTCCCGTTGCGTCACCTTTTGCTGAGAACTCCGAGTCGTGTGAAAGAAGATATCTGGCCTATGTTGTCCGAGTCAGGTTAGTACACTGGAACATGCCAAAAGCTGCTTGAATGGTGGACTTACCAGGGTGGCCGTGCAGGCGATCAAGCCTTCGGTGACCGTCTGCGCACCCATGCGCTCTCCACGCCCCTTTGGTCCACCACGTTTCTTGTTCGAGAGGATGGTAGCTTTTCCAAACATCAGAACACGAGCAATCTACACAAAAACAGTCAAAAATGGCGAAGCAGCAAGCCCAGTACATAAAATACTTACCTGGACAAGAACAGGATTTTTGAATAACTCGTTGCCTCGGAGCTGAGTCGAATCCGCAAATAGGACAGGGGAGAGCTGCGTATACTGTGAGTCACCGGGCCGCTTGAGTAGCCCCAGTAGTTTCGGCTCATGGACTTTGAGGGATTTATCGCCGGAGAAAAGCGTTGACTTGACTTCCAGACTGGCAAAAAGATCGGCCGCAATATCCTTGACGTTCTTGACAATATTTGCACGCTCGTCCGTTACAGCCTTTGTGAACTAGGTGATGTCCGACTGCTCAGCAACGCAAGGATAGAGCACAAGACAAATCACGAAAACTTACAACTCGGGCAAAATCCGGATATGTTCTGACCGACCTGTGGAGCTCGGAAGGTAGTATGCTGTAGAGTTCCGCCTGCTCAGCGATGGTCTGACTTTCAGGGGACTGCCAACGAGAGGGGTCGCATGGGTCGACATTGGGTTGTGCATTGACCGGGAAGAGCAGACCAGGGACCCAGAGGTGATAAAGCAGGCAATATTTCCTCGCAGTTTCGACGACACGTTGATTCAGTGGCGAGACTGGAGCTTTTGACTTTCTGCCACCTTTCGTCGCACGCTGGGCTTCTGCCTCCCTGACCAACGTATTGTAGCGTTTTGTCAAGTCGAGTAACTTCGCTCGAGTTTCAAAGAACGCCAGCTGAGCCAATCCAAGTGACTGCCAGAAGTGATTCAAGTATGTTAGTATCAACGTCACAAGAGCCAGGAGTACACAGGATCATACCTGCCTAAGTTCTTGAGCATTAGCGTGTACAGGAGGCTCACGCATCACGTTACGGGCTTGCTGGTCATCATCAAGGTCTCCGGCATCGCCTCTATCTCCATTACCACCGCGGGGATGAGAACCATCATGGATACTGATATCCGAGTCTTCATCCTCACTGCAAGATGAAACACCAGCCAGCGCACTCGAGAAGTCTTCAGGCATGGTCGTCAGAATGGTGCAGGGTAAGTGTTGGATAGACTGCAAGGTCACCAGGGGATTCGTGAGTCCTGCCAGAGGGCATGACACGCAGCAGACCTAGGCTTTATAGATGTAGGATGCAGTGTTGCGCCACTGCCAAGCATTGACATTACGTCGTTCACTCATCGTGTTGAACACGAGGGCACGACAGCGCCAGACAATTTGTGTCCAGATCTGAATGCAGGGCGTTGACTGGTAACCAAAATCGTATAAGTCCAGGACACGCGCTTATGTACAATGAGCCGAAGCAGAAAAAAAAAGTAATAGTGGCGCACCTGTGGTGTAAACAGCCATGAAGCTGCAACATGCGTTGCACTGCAGGAAAATTTATTCAGGGTTTTGCGGATAACCGATATCAATACAAAGACGGCATTGTCAGGAAAGGCCCAGGGGGCAGCCATATTAGTACTCCGGGCACGCAGAGTCCAATAGAGTCTGAGAGGTGGGTAATAAAATAACTGTAACGGTGGCCATAAAATGGGTCCTGCCTACTCAATTCAGAAGTGGGCTATGTCGAGGGTGGTTTGGTTGAAGGTGCCAATTTAGTAGGAAGATTCCCAGTTGGGGTATGTGAGACGGGGATGGGAAGCATTGTATGTTGACTCCAGGTACGCGACAAGGCGGGTAGTGATGAAACGAGCATGATGGTCAGGTGTTGGAGGTATGTGAGACGGGAATGCCCAATCTGAGTCCATCTCGCTTGGCATATCTTGCATTGCCAGTGGTTCTGACCCACATAGAATTTGCAGAATCACCAACACGCCCTTTTGACAGTGGCCCCTGCCACTGTTCGTCAACACGTGCAGATCCATCACCGCCAGATCCAATATCCAAGAGCACAGGTCGGTAAACACATAGAGCGTCGCCACAGTGGCACTCGTTTGCATGACCCATCGGGTATTGTATGTTGATGCTAAGATTGGTGAAGCAAGACAGGTGCGACGAGGGCAGAGGAGTGGGGAAGGAGAGGGAGAGGAGGAAAAGGAGAGAGAAATGTTCTAGATCTTTGACTTGTCCGTCGGCACCTTGTGAACATCGAAACCCGACTCGATTGAGAATGATGGAGGCCATCCTCGATCTGATTATTATCTGATCCAGAGGCTAGGAAGAAGAAAAGGCGTGCCTCTCTTTTCGGACAAGATCCAGAACCTTTGAGCGTATGGCCTCGAGACAACAAAGTGCTTTTTGCGCACAGTTCCTGAAGTCTGCAACCGGAACGCGCGCACGAGCCATTGGTACGCTTCATGAATCAACGACCACTTTTGCGCCATGTTGAGGTCTTGCAAGAACCCTTGATCCGAGATGCAGACAACCTGCAAAAGATTCAGTCTTTGGTATGCCCCAAGTAACCACATATGACGTACCTCTTGGACATGGTCCACTGAATATTATGATTGTGCGAGGACAGCTCTGACGAGAGATCCGTGATGCTATGCTTCAACGTCGCCGCCAGTTCGTCGGACAGTCCATTCAATGCCTCAATCGCATCCCCAACCGTCGGAATCGTAGCTATGTGTCATGTTCGTATCACATTGACACCCAACAACAACTTGAAGACGAAAAAAATACTCACCAATCACACGAGACGGCCGTTCTTCATGTCTCGGCACCAACAACACGAGCAACAACACCAACGAAATCCCGGGCTCCGTAAACTCGCTCGCGGCAGTGAGGTACTCGATCACTGCTCGCTGGTATCCCCATCTCGTCCACCCAATCCACCTCGCCTGCATCCGTCCCATATAGAATCTGCAGAATCTCTAACATGCCCTTGTGATGACCATTCTTGGTCGTAGATAGAATGGCCTCAGAAAGCAAGATGGCCGTCCCATAGGCGATGAAGTGGGGGAGTCTCACAGTCGAATTGGAAAAGGAGGGAGGGTACTCCGGACACGCAAAGAGATGGGTCACGAAACGACCACATAGCTTGGAAGTTTGCTCGTGGCCGTAGAATGGGTCCTGCCTGCAGATGAAGCATGACTTGATGCGGTCGGTCCTTGCACAATTTCGTGGTCATAGATAGAATGGCCTCGGAAACCAAGACAGCCGTCCCATAGGCGATGAAGTGGGGGAGTTTCACTGTTGAATTGGAAGAGGAGGGAGGGTATTCCGGACACGTAAAGAGATGGGTCACGGAAGGACGACATAGTAGCTTGGAAGTTTGCTTGTGGCCGTAGAAGGGGTCCTGCCTGCAGATGAAGCATGACTTGATGCGGTCGGTCCTCGCGCAATTTCATGGTTGTAGATACTAGGATAGCCACGGCGGAAAGCAAGACGGCCGTCCCTTGTGTTGAACGTCGGAGCGCACAATCCCAGGTAACACATGCAGGAGGTCGAATAACATGTTTTCAACCTATCGGTCATGCTGCAGTCAGTGGAAGCATTTCGTGAGCATCATGTCCAGCAGTCGACGCCACGCCTCGCAGCCGGTCACGACCGTATGCATTTGCTGTCTGCGGTTCTCGATCACACAGCTCTCCAGAACTTGAATATAGCCCGTCTCCGTGTTGAGCTTGTTTGCCTGAGCCGTCGTCGTGAGCGAGTCCGAGTTGGACCACTCGAAACACAACCACTGCACCAGTTCAATGATCCGCAGGTGCGACCATTCCATCTCCCTAAAGGACTGCACCCCCATCCCCATCTCGTCCACCCAATCCACCTCGCCTGCGTCCATCCCATAGCCCTTGTGATGGCCCTTGTTCGTCAGCACGTGCAAATCCAGTGCCACTAGGTCCAGTATCCGAGAACGCAAGTCGATAAACGCACGGAGCGTCGCCACGCTCGACCCGTCATGGTACAAAACATCGATAAACGGCTCTTGCGTCGCTTGTGCAGTGGAACTTTTGGTGGGATTACTGCGAGATGCTGTATGAAAAAGTCTTCCCCCGTGCACAGATAGCGCATCGTGAGTCTCAGCTGATTTCCTTTCCCTTCTTCCTGATGTTTGTCTGACTGTCGCGTGCCCACGACATCAGGTTTCCAATATAGACATCCCGTCGATGCAGCCGCCGACGCACTTGACGACGGCATGATCAAGAAGAGAGACGCAGGCGGTTGTTGTTCGGATCGTGACCAAATCTGTATGGAGCGGAGAACTTGAATTGCTCGAGTTCGGGTCCGTGGCAGTAGGTGTGATGACCATGCGCGCGGCGCTTCTGCTGCCGGAACAGATGTATCTGGGTCTTCGTTGCAGACTCCCTTTCTTCCATATGCGAAAAAAGTAGCAGCGAGCCCCAGTTTGACGGCATGGAAGGGTCGTGGACATTCGAAGATGCCCAAGGTGTCACGGGTACGTATGATTGAACGGTGTTTGAGGCGGTGACGTCAGCTTCAGTGTGGTAGATCGACACGGGTGAGTTGATTGGCGTTTGTCATCACGATCAAAAATCACTCTGTGAGCGCCGTGAGCACGGCAAAATGGGAGCAGATGGATGGTGCGAAAACGATCGACGGTTGCCTCCTCGATGTCGGAGGGGATACGGGGGCCTTTACACGATAGCGGAGAATGGCAGGCGACGGCGAGCTATCCTTCGTCGTATCCACGTGTGCGCCTTCTTCTGCGCCTTCTCCCTAGACGAACCACCCCGACCAGTTCAAAACACATTTTTGTCTTCCTCGTCCTCCTCGTGACCAGGGAGTACATCAAGCGTCGCATCCGACGTATGAGGGTGCAAGTAGAGCTGGTGAATGATATGATAGCACCGCTCGCTCAGAGCGGGTAGGACATTGAAAAGAGGTTCCGCCTGTGCCCTGCGCGCACCTTGCCTATCCTTGCCCTTGGCTCGCATCTGCGGCACGCCCACGTTGACGATGTCGAGAATGACGTGCGCACACGTCCACCGCACGCCGATTGCATGCAGTTCTTGAATCTGATGCTCGCTCCCTGCACCACCAAACAAGAGGAAATGGCCAACGTTAGGGTATGCGGTCCCAGCTTCCGTATTCCGAGTGAGAAGGTCAAGGATCACGATCCTGATGGCTTGATCCAGCGGTTCTTGGCTCTCTAACACATTTTTGCATATCACAGGCACCGAGCGCTGACATACAGCGCATCAGGCACCCCAGACTTGCAAAATGCGGCAAGAGCTTCGAATATGCCAGTGGCCCCCTTCAGCTCCAAAGGAATCATGCTTAAAGGAACGAGCGAGACCGGTGTTGGAATGGCACGGAATTGCTTCGTGTTTGAAGAGTGGTGAGACGCACGGTGACGGAGCTCATCGCCACGGTGGAAAGGAGACGAAGAAAGGCTTGAGCAAGCACTACGTCCTAGGGTCCAATGGAAATATGTTGTGGAAGCTGCTGAGTAGGTGGGAGGGGAGGCTGTGAGGCGGCAAGCGAACCAAATCTGCTGAACAACGTGGCAAGAGATTGCTGAGGAGGTTGGTTGGCGCGTCGGTTCGGTGCAGGAGAAGTCCGGGCCCGCTAAGCGTAATGGATTTCTTCGACAAAGAGACTCGCTAAGAGGTGGTCTTGATGGAGACAAGGACTCTGAATGCAGGTAGTAATGCTACACGACATATACTACCGCGATTGCAGGGATATAGTCGATGCTGTATGGGTGTTAGAAGACTCGGAGGGGGAAAGAGGTGGGTACTGACTAGGACTGATGAAACGAGCACTCTGAATCATGACCGTAAAATGGGTCTTGCCTGCTCGAAGTAAGGGAGAAGTCTGAGGCTGTGTTTAATCCCACGATATGACATCCCGCTCGTTTGATTCAGGTTGTGTGTACCCAACTAAGATACCCCCTTTTTCCTCACACGAATGATGTACTTAAGTCCAATTTAAAAGCTATCCTAGATTGACGAGCGCCTCATTGACAGAGTGCGGAGAAACATATCACCATCAATGTGATCAACAAGGAAGAAATCATCATGGTTTGCAGGATCAGAATAAAGCAATGCGCCGCGAATGATGGAATCCACAGGAATAAAAATCGTCTGGGACCGAGGAACTGCCCTGATGCGGGTAAGCTTCAAGTCACGGTCGAGTCGGCGTTGGACACCAGTTCCTGCCGTGTATGGCTGCACGAGCGCGAACCTGAAGGTTACATTCTCGATTGTGCACTTGAATACGAAAACGAGCCGGACGAATGCTGTGCGCTCATTTGTGAGTTGGACGAGAGCACAATCATGACGTGGCTGGCCATGGAACATGGGACTGCATCTCAGGTAGTCGTGATTCCACTCCCAATCGACCTCAGAGGCATAGTTGACCTTTAGGTAAGCATGTTCCTGCATCTAATTCAATGTAGAGTAAGTTGCTGATACGACTGTATTTAAGGATTTAAATAGAGCGGGTTACCTGATATGTCGGCTCGAATGTCATCCATCTCTCAAACTGCACTGTATTGCCTAGATAGGTAGGGACGCAAGTGTTAACGTAGTCGGTGAACTTGCGACGGAAGTTGTCGAATGCACGATCCCCTTTGTGCACCTCCAATATTTCTGAGATGGAGGTCTTTGGAGATGGGGAACCTAAGTATACGCGTGCCTGTGCTCCTGGAACCAACAGCGTATGAGCGGCAGATTCAATGGTTGATATGGTTTCCTCGTCCGTGTCTGCACTCTGGCGCTCTCGCTTGGCCTCCACACGATCTCTGAGCAACTTGATAGCAAGCTGATGGTGGTTGACGCGGAGGATCTGTAAAGTGGAGCGTATCTAAACGAGTCAGCTCGATAACATAGAAGTATTCCATACCTGCTTTTCAATATCTTTCCCATTCGTTCGATCAGCGTATGCATCCTTGAGTGCTTTGTGCATCTTTTCATTTGGGCGGGTACTGTAGTTGCGGGCGACTCCTTTCATCCGGATGTCTCGTGTGACATGTTTCCACAGGTGGACTTTGGGAAAATCCCAGTCCGTCCTGATGTCCTCGATTTGACTGCGCTTGGCAGCTCGAATGTACTTCTGGAATTCCAGAGGATGTTAGCGAGCTCACAACTGACAACAAGGCCCAAGGATAATGCAGTTCGCGTAATACCTTAAGTCCGTCACCAAAGACTACAAGTTCTTCTTCAATGAGAGCTAGCGTTTTGTCCGTGTGGACATCCAGACCGATTAAACTGTTGATTCGAAGGTATGCTGCGATCATGCACAACAAACGGTACCCTTCGGGGCAAGACTCCGGGGTAAATATGTCGAGTGCAGCATAAAACACTTGCTGTGTTATCAATAAGGGTTAGTATGCACCACCGGGTTCATAATCGAGCTGAGAAAATATTACTTACCTTCAGGAGATCCCTCAATTTATTTCCGTCCGAGAATGTGATGTGCATCACAGCGGTGAAATGTGCAAAATCACGCCATCTCGGAAACTCAGAAACCCTGTTGGTGGTTTCGTCTTTAAGACTTAACTATTTTGAATGAAACTTACAGCTCCTCTAATTTGGTGGCCGCTTCCCGTCCAAGTGACTTCACTACTACCTTAACCTCTTGGAGTAGGTGCTTTCCCCCTAGTCCACCATCAAGGGCATGCAGACGGTCGAAGCTCACCGTATCCTCCGGTTTAGAGTTCTCTACCTTCCAGAACACATTCTGTATTTCAAATTGAATGAGGTGAATTGAAACTCGACTAAATAACGACATACCTGAACTGGCCGTAATCCTAGTGCCTTGAGAATTACTTCGCCATGTGATTTCTTCTTTGAATATGCTTCACAACCCTCAATTGCCTGCTGTGTCGTCCGTATAGGGAATGTTTTAAGGAGGTCATGAAGCTCCTCAAGAGGGACCACGCAAATAGGACAGGGACGCTTGCCCTTGACCCCACGGATCAAGGTCATCATACATCTGTACAAATCACGGTTGATCAGTTTATAGTAGCATCCTAATAAAGTATAATTTCTCGCACTGCTCTTCATAATCCGCAGAAAGGATCAGGATGAGGGGGAACAACCAGCGTATAATCTCGTCATAGCACTTATGTTGGTAGCCAGTCCGCGACAGTGGTATCACTGTTTCAAGCAATTTGAGGAAAGACTCATGCCAGATAATACGTTTGAAATTGGTCCACGAAGTCTTATGTTCATCTTTAGCAGGTTCCGGTACCTGGAATGTCATTACAGTTTCATTAGATGAGCCCAAGTCAGTCAATCAAAGACAATGCTTACAATGGGTAACCAACCAACGATGCATCCACCTCCAGACCCTTCACCATTCCGAATATTTATTGGTAAGTTTGCACACCGTGCCACGACAGGATAGGCTTTGACAGTTCCATGGGATGATAGTCGAGTCTTGTCAGCATAGAGGATGATCGCGAACGGAACAGCATTCTGGGCATCTGAAGGGAGCGAGGACTTATCCAGTTCATTGATGGAGGAGCATCAATAGAATACAGGAAAATTACAGTGAATATGGTACAACAGAACTGAAGGTTATTCAACATACTTGTATTTCCCACCATTGATCGCCCGTCCACGGTTCAGTATAGAAGCGCTGATACATCTTTCCATCATGTCTATATAGATGTTGTGCATCCCAAACAAAGTGAGGTGCGAGTCGCGGGTTGTTCAGTAAGTCAAGCGCCCAGTTCCACAGTGGCCGTACGTGAACCTCGAATGTCTTTTCTTCCTTCTGGTAAGTGGACGTGACATCAAGCCTCTCGAACTAGATGCAAGATATATATCAATAGAGATTATTTAGGAACCTAGTAAGAACGAAGGGACTCACTGGCGTTAGTTCCTGTGCAGCCCGATCACATGTTCGACGGAGATCGTTTTCATTATTGAACGTGATACTTGCACTCCGATTGGCCACACGGGATATGAGACAAAGCAAGGCATTCACATCAGTTGCATTTAAGCCGGCCCGAAGAGCAATTTCGGCAAACTCCATGTCCGCCTCAGTTTGGAATGGACGCCATGGTTCATTGTCTGCAAGTTCATTGCACGCCTTAGTTGATTGGCCGAATTCATCAGCAGCCTGGAATAGTGGTGCACGTTCGCTGCGAGGATGATATTCAGTCATATACTCGGGGGGGTCGACAGATTTGTCAGCTTGCTCGGAGACAGAGGGCCCCGAACTGCCTGCTTCATGCATGGAGGCGTCAGAAGCTGTCGTATAACCCAAATATAACCAATTTAAGCTAGCAAATTTGATACTTGTATCAAAGAACTTACCATTGCTACTTCGTGACGGCGTAGCACGTTGTTCTGCATAGTCACACTCAGGGTCCATCAATGCGTCTAGGTCCCAGGTGCGTGGATTAGGCGTGTCGGGAACAGCACCCTGGGTTGGCGAACGATCTACTTGCCCGGTGGATGGAGTAGCCAAAGCCAGTCCGACTTGAAGAATTCGTGTCAACTTTGTGTGGTGGCGAGTGTTCGTGACTCACCTGGACCAGGTCTGGGAGGATCAGCCTGGGAGATTCGGCTGACCGATTCTCCTGGCCTCGAATGTGCCACCGAACCTGCAGGAAAACCTATGCTCCTATCCGCATCTTCCCGCTGTACTGTAATTACATTATGCCATACATTTGGTCGGTTAGGTTCGACGGCAGATGGCAGCGTCAGCAACAAATCTAGAGAAAGAGGGGAAAGGTGAACACTCACCTCGTTGAACCTCTTCTTCAAACTCTTTAGCGTAACGCTCTTGATCGGCTGCGCTATGGACGCGGTTGCTGCAGCTATTTTCGTGTTTTTTCAATCCTTTTGATTTGAAGGGTTGTTTACAGTAGGTGCACAGAACCGTGACTGGTTGGAAACGTTGGTTTGCACGGTGAGGGACTCGCGGCATGGTGGTGGGTGTGTGAAGGGAATGGAAAGAACGCTGTCAATGTTAGAGAGAACAACTTGAATATGTACGTGGCACGAGTATGATAACGACACTTACGTGTAATTGATTACTTATCAACTCCTGTTTCCATTTACGTGTCATTCTTTAGTCAAGGAGCTTGCATGATATACAAACTTTCTGACGCTGAGGTCGGCCGAGGAACCCAATCATCCCATTATCTCGGCATGAGATGCCACTGTAGGGAAGAGCATAGGTACGAGTACGGGTATCCGTGAGGTACTACCGTTGACATCAACGTCACGACATCGGGTCATGAGCACGATGCTCACGACCCGCTGTCGTGTCGCTGTTGCCGCATCTTCTTGTTGTTCTCCGACTCGTCGTTGTGGACGACCCTGACGTCACGTTGTTGCCGGCCCGCGTCGACTTCGTGGCGTGGCACGTTATTGTCGCTGGTGTCGATGCGTCGGCGTCATCACGTCGTTGTCGACACTGTCGCTGCGTTGCCGTGACAAGTTGTCGACGACACCGTTGTCGCTGCGTCGTCGTTGTCGACGCTGTCGCTGCTGTTGCCGTGACGGGTCGTCATCGACGTCGTTGTCGCTGCGTTGTCGTTGTTGTTGTCGTCGCTGTCTGACGAGTTGTCATCGCGTCGGAGGAGCCTCAGGGTGAGGCTGAGGAGGAAGACGAGGACGGGGTGTACTCACCGTCGCGTCCGGGCCATCCGAGTCGCTTCCCAATTCCCTCGTTCTCACGTCGTCTTCCGTCGTCGTCGTCGTTGTTGTCGCTGTCTGACGAGTTGTCGTCGCGTCGGAAGAGCCTCAGGGTGAGGGTGAGGAGCAAGACGAGGATGGGGTGTACTCACCGTCGCGTCCGGGCCATCCGAGTCGCCTCCCAATTCCCTCGTCCTCGTCCTCGTTCTCACGTCGTCGCGTCGTCGTCGAGTTCGACGCAGTCCGTTGACAGGGAGGTCAAGGTCTGGCAGGGGTGGGGTGGGTGAGAGAGAGAAAGAGGGAGGGAGAGGTACGTACCTCGTCGCACCTCATCGCATCTTCGTCGTCGTGTCGTTGTCACACCATCAGTTGACGGTGCATGAGTCGTCACGTCGTCGTCGTTGCGTCGATGTCTTCGACGAGGTCTGGTGGAGGGTGATGCCAGTGGAGGGAAAGAGAGAGGGAGGGACGTACTCCGCGTGGCGACGTCGTGTTGTCGTCGATGTTATGGGTGTGGGGCGTGTGTCGTGTGTGTCGTTTCGACGTCGCGTTGTCGTGTCGAAGTTGTGGGGTGAGGCCTTGAGGGGTGTCTGGTGGAGGGTGATGGAGGGAAAGAGAGAGGGAGGGACGTACTGAGCGTGGCGACGTTATGGATGTGGGGCGTGTGTCGTGTGTGTCGTTTCGACATCGCGTTGTCGTCGAAGTTGTGGGTGAGGCCTTGAGGGGTGGTGGTGTGCTTGTCGTCGTCGTCGGCGTTGTGCATGTCGTGTTGTCAACGTTGTGGGTGAGGTCACTGAGGTGCGGTGTGCGGGTGTTGTCGCTGTTGACATTAATTGCGGGTGAGTCACCGTCACCGTCCGACTCCGACTCGTCGACGTGTCGTGTCGACATTGCCTGCAGCCTGTTGGGGAGAGAGGACCGGGGGATGGAAGAGGGTGAGGGTGCCAGTGAGGTGAGAGTGAGGAGCACACTTCGAAAATGCTTACATAATAATAATCAATGCGCTCACCGTGCGCGCCCCCGGCGCGCACGATGAGCGGGCCCACCCATGGGAAAATTTTGTCGAACTTAACACTGCCATGCAACTTGACATGCCAGATCAGAATAGTGAAAACAGATAATGAACTGGGAACCTGCGTCCAGTACCGGCCCTCAGCTTATAGGCAGCCCGAGAACTGGACATGATAGTGAGTTAAAGACACGCTGGACAAAATCATTGTCACGCGTCGTGTTACATCCTAACGACATTTAAATGCACGTGCAATGCATGTAGCCGATTTTATCTTATCTCTCACAGGTTATAATTACATAGTCACATCCTAACGACATTCAAATGCACGTGCAATGCATGTAGCCGATTTTATCTTATCTCATACAGATTATAATGCCATTTCAAGTAGCATTGTCATGATCAGGTATGTAATTTACGTGACGTTACAACATAGCCACATTGAAATGGTACCTTAGCTTTTTCCGACAGGATAAATTGAATCGGGCCATTCAACGTTCCGAGGAAATGTTTTTCAATGAGTGTGATACCGGAAAAGGTGGGCTCATTTGTGGCAAGATATGTTCGAGCTCACAGCTTGGCCAGTGCCTGTCATTGTGTTGTTCACTAAATTTGATGCACTACTGGCTGTAGCCATGAGCAATCTGCCCAGCGGAGATCGACAACTGCCACGGGAAGAGAAAGTGGAAAAGGCCCAAAGGCTCATTGATGGAATATTTGAGGAAGCTAATATATGGGGTCGTCTCACTCAACTGAACCATGCACCAAAATATGGTGTTCGGATCAAAGGTATTATTCAGTTTTCTAATAAATGATTGAGCTCATGGACATTGGATGCATGTAAGGGATGCATAACTCAAATGAGGGA
The DNA here is from genome assembly GCA_038090755.1 of Leccinum truebloodii. Classification (NCBI taxonomy): domain Eukaryota; kingdom Fungi; phylum Basidiomycota; class Agaricomycetes; order Boletales; family Boletaceae; genus Leccinum; species Leccinum truebloodii. The sequence continues at coordinate 9,364 of JBBPNF010000122.1, read as the reverse complement.
TGTAACATATTGCTAGAAAAGACAGCTGGAGCTTTGAATGAGGAAGCTTTACAAATGCTATTTGTTACTGCCCAAGAAACAAATATAGCATTGTGTGTTAGATATGCAGTTCAAGAGTGAGTACCAAAAATTGAATATTCCTTGAAGGCTAATGTTATAATTGTGAAAAGTATCATATCTAGCTTTGACAAGCTGCATCAATCTGTACTTCCCATGCACAGAATGGATATTATAGATCCCAAACATCTGACAACATGGTTTCCACACTTTTGGGTAAGATGAGGCTTTTATATGTCATAGAAAATTAAATATGTGCCAACTATTTCTAATGTACTAGAGAGTGAGTTGTCATTCCAGTGAATGTGCAAGAATTGCTTTAACTGACATCATGTCATTCTACTTTGGAAATGACAGGATGTGAGTTGTGCATTGTGGAATGTGCCAGAAAGTGGTGATGCTGATGAAACCATGTCCATCTATTCTGCTCTGGAAATGACAGTGGGTGAGTTGTGCATTGTGGAATGTGGCAGAGAGTGGTGATGTTGATGATGCCAACATTGTCCATCCATTTTGCTCTAAAAATCACAGAAAGTGAGTTGTGCATTGTGGAATGTGTAAGAGTATTGATGCTGATGATGCTATGTGAATCTATTCTGCTCTGGAAATGACAGTGGGTGAGTTGTGCATTGTGGAATGTGTACAGAGTAGTGATGCTGATGATGCCATGTCCATTTATTCTGCTCTGGAAATGACAGATAGTGAGTTGTGCATTGTGGAATGTGCGAGAGTGTGGTGATGCTGATGATGCCATGTTCATCTATTCTGCTCTGGGAATGACAGGGAGTGAGTTGTGCATTGTGGAATGTGCCAGAGAGTGGTGATGCTGAAGCTGCCATGTCCATCTATTCTGCTTTGGGAATGACAGAGAGTGAGTTGTGCATTGTGGAATGTGCCAGAGAGTGGTGGTGCTGATGATGGCATTCGATATATTCTGCTCTGGAAATGACAGAAAGTGAGTTGTGCATTGTGGAATGTGCAAGAGTGTGGTGATGTTGATGATGCCATGTTCATCTACTCTGCTCTGGAAATGACAGGATGTGAGTTGTGCATTGTGGGATGTGGCAGAGAGTGGTGATGCTGATGATGCTATATCCATCCATTCTCCTCTGGAAATGACAGTGGGTGAGTTGTGCATTATGGAATGTGGCAGAGAGTGGTGATGCTGATGATGCCATATTCTGCTCTGGAAATGATAGCATGTGAGTTGTGTATTGTCCAATGTGCTATAAAGGGTGACACTAAACTTGTGATGTTCATTTGTTCTTTGATCTGCTCTTTTATTAATAGTTTGTGAGTTTTTTCATTCTGAAATGATAATGATAATATCATACTTTGTTCTCTCTCAACATAATAGACAGTATGTTATAGATAATTTGTTAAATTTTCAATGATTGATTTTTTTTTCTTGTTCCTGTTTTCATTTCATTTACAGAATGTATGTTGTTCCATGTTATCAATTTATCACTATATATTTTCATTTCACATTTATTGTGATTTAATTAGCTGGTGAGCTTTCTGTTATTCTAAAGTTATTCAAACTATTGATCTTGTTTGTATTTATTTATTGAAGCTTGTAAGTTATGTCTTATCAGTGACAATAGCATACTAACTGACAATCATAGAAGGTATATCTATTTCATAAAATATGGTGAAACATCATCATTATACTAACAATTTTTTTTTTTCAATTTCTTACAGATGGTATGTAGCTATATTACTTATTTTAATTTTACCATTTTTGTTGACTTATTACTTCTTAACTTCAAGGCTGTAAGTTGTTGCATGGTATTTTTGGCAGCATACATTTTACTCATTTTATATTGAATACTACATAATGTCATAAATGGCAGGATGTAAGTTCTTCACTACCATTATGATAATGTATCAACATTATCATTGATCATCAATTTTAGACTGTAAGTATTGGTTGTACAAATTGTTGATTGTACAAATTTAATTTTGATCCCATCCATTTTTTTTAAAATTACAGACAGTGAATTTGTTTTCATGATGTCCTACTCTTGTCTGAGTTCAATTTGTTATTGTCAGATTATTCAAAACCCAGCAGTATGTGAATTAATTACATTTATTTTTTGTTATAATATTTTATTATCAGTCCAATATGTTGGATAACAGTGAATCTTCCATTCTGAAGCCTGATAATATTGTGAATTTCTCAATCAATTTCATTTTGTATTACGATCCAATTGAAAATCATAGATGAACATGGGTACATGGAAGCAAATCCTTTCAACCACTATTGGTATATATGTAGTTCTTTTTCTAAATTTCTTTTGACAAATAAAACAAAATGAATTATTTCATTGATTTATAGGTATGCTGATCATCCTAGAGCATTCTTTCTATCTTTTTCATCAAAAAAATCCTCAACCACTTCTATCTGCTACTCAAATGTACAAGGCATCAAATATATCCAAGAAGGTGAAATCAGCTATGAAGGGGATTTCTGATCAGTATGGCAAAGCATCTGAAGAAGAGAAGATAGAGATGATCTTGAATGTCATTCTTCAAAATTGGATGAGTGTGTTAAACATATTTTTTATCTTTCATCCAATAACTCTGTAGTATTCTCAGCAAATGAATGAACTTTCTTCATGGAAGGAGTTGGAATATCAAGTTGTTTGAAGAATAAAAGTAGATGCAAACAACAAAGAGAAATAGTTGAAACAGTCAAGAATCTATATAAATGTACTCATTCATGTTGTATCCATGCATGTTAAGGTAACAGACACAGAAAACCATCCAACATCATGTGCCAAATGTTACAGTAGCATAATGAGACAAAGGAATAATGATTCAATCAGTAGTTAGGAAAAGTACAAGAGTGATCTATGTAAAATACCAGAAAAGCTAAGAGAAAGACTTCTTATTGACCTGAATATAAGCTGTGGAGTGTGAGAATTGAAGATGCATCAAAACATGGAACTGGCTGACCTACAAGGCTGACAAGTTCTGCTTGAACTGACTGTACAGTGCTGAAGCTCTGAGTTGCTGACAGAAAATAGCCATACATGACAAGGAAGTGCTCCAACAACATGTGCATCCAAAACATTGCAGCAGCCTAAGAGACCAAGTGGAGAACAGCAAAGAAATATTGCAGCCATCTGAGTCAAGTTTTGCTACAGAGCCTGATGGTAGATCTCAAAAAGGAATTCATGAACATATGACAAGATTGATTGCCATAATATAAAGACTACAGTAATACCTGCTTGATTATCTAGTAGCCTTTAAATGTTTTTTCAACCTCCAATTGGTATGGCAACATTGACAAGTCTCAGCTTGGATTTAACAAGATGGATAACTTCAACATCACCAGGTTGTCACATCATCATGTGATGTTGGATGGTTTTCTATGTCTGCTACCTTAGTTTATAAATGAAAATCTTGGGAGAAAATGTGGAGCAAACAACATTTAAGTTGTTGGCTAAGTAACTTACTAGTCCATATTCCAATTTTGAGCACAGACTGCTATTGAAATTGTAGTACTCTATCTATGATGATACCATATTTCTATGACTGATAATTAACCAAGTCTATTTTGCTATCTAAAGCATAGTTATGCTAAGTACAAAATGGATAAGGTTAATACCTTATACTATCCTAATAGCAGTGTCCTCTGTTGCAAATTGTGCTTCCATCATACCCCCATCTGCACATTTCAGACAAGTTCCCAAATGTGCTGTGGAGCTCGGCCGCTCCCTGAAGCTGTATGGAGCCTCCGTCGACCCTTCCCATCTCTTCCAAGTCTGGTCCTGCGTCACTCCGACTTGGTCCAGTCCGGTCCGACCCATTTTCCCGCGGTCCGTGCCCATTCCGAGTCCGGTCCGAGTCTGAGTCCGCTTTTCCCGCGCTCCCGACATGCTCGGGTAGCTTTGTTTTCATTATATCTTTGTTTCCCTTTCGCTTTTAGCCTTATTTACAGTTTGTTTAGGCTTCGTTTGTAGTTTTTTACCTGTCCTGAGTGTCCTGTAGAGTATAAAAACCCTGTAGCTCATTACTGAGCAATAGTTACGCTTTCTACCACACTTTTTACCATCCACGCACGTCTCTTAAGCCTTTCCTCATTGCTTGAGCCCTTCCCCTCCTCATTCCGACTCTTTCTTCACCAGTCCGACGTTTTAGTCCGGTTTCCCACGCTCCGGACTACTCATTCCGAGCTCGGAAACGCTCGGAAACCCCTTTTCATCACTCGGGACCATCTCCACTCGCAATCCCTGAACTCACAGGATCCTTTGGGACGATTCCCAACTCGCAATCACCCTCAGCAGCACTTTCCTGCACTCTACAGCGCATATTCACCATCCCATTTTTACCCCCCCCAGAAACTCCTAGAAGAGACCCCCCGCTTGTGCATTCCAGTCAAGTTCTAAAATGTGTGATACCCTCTGGGGAGACACATCCTTCTGAGCATATTTCCAAAATGCACAGCTACATATCCTTGGATGTTACATGGTTACATGGTACAATTTCAATAACTGCAGCAGGAATATTACCTTGCTTGCAAGGTCATTGGTAACCCCATAACTTCTGCTGATTTATCACAGGAACAAATAACCCATTAGGGAAATAAAATATCATATAATTTGGTAACTGCCATTGAGTCAAAGGTCGTTATGACTTTAAAAGGAAAGAAGATAAAATAATATAACAATTTTTATTCTATTTTGGTAAAGTCATCAACAATTCATAACTACTGTACATCAAACTGTGTTATCATACATGCAGAAAGAGGATTCATTTGCTGGATATAACACCTCTGATGTGTTTTTTTAGCTCAAGGTGTTGTTTGGTGTTTAGTTGTAACACTGTCACGGTACTATGTTTAATTATAACAAGCATTTTAAATTGAAATTACAGGTCTCACTAACCATAAATTGTTTGTCTCATCACTGTCTGCTGCTACTAAAGTGGACAATAATGTTGATGGCAATACTAGCAGGGCTTAGTAGGGCATTCATTCCAGATCACTCTCAGTTTGTTTGATCATTGACTTTGCTTTTCCCAAGTGTCAAGTGATGTAAATAGCAAGAGTGGATAAAAGTTATTCACAAATTTTGGCACAAGTTCTGTATTAGTATAACTGTACTATAACCATATGCAAGCAAGGTCTCCAGCACCACTGCCTAGTTATTATTATTTCTGGGAATTGGAAGCACTTGCAAGGGCAACACTGATTGCCATGTAGTCCAACTCTAAGTCTCTGACTAATGGTTACCAATCAAAAGACCTATCATAATAGGCTACACCCAAGTTGATGGACACAGTGAAACTGTCATATGTTTTGGGAAAGGAAAAGGAAACAAACAACCACAGACATGACTGTACTGCAGTGAAAAGAAGAGAAAAGAAATCCTCGACCGGGCCGACCACAAATCAATCTCTAGACTCTCATCAAGCCTCGACCTCGGCCCTCGTTCTGAAACCGCCGCGGTCTCTACACCTTTGTCTCCGGAACCGTCACAAACCCGTCTGCGGCTTTCGGACAGCGGCAGCCCAACGGCAACGGGTGACCTGGGCTTCCACTCCACTGGCATGCTCCTTCTCAGCCATACGCTGACACGCGCCGCCTCCGATCCTCGGTGGACCCCGCATGGCACGTCGCAGTCGCACTGATAAGCGACGGTGCCAGACTCTGCGAACGTGGAGGTACGAGGCCGCCCGTCATCGTGCTCGCCGTAGTCGAAGCAGTCATGAGGGCGGTTGAAGCACCACCGGAAGTACGTGACCGCCACCGCAGGATCCATCTTGGCAGAGTGCGCATGCATCTTTGCACGAAGTTCCTCCGCCTCTTGCTCCCGTTGTGCCTTCTTGCGCGCTTCTTCGAGTGCAGCAGCTCACTCCGTTGTCGACGCTGCTCCGCCAACCGATCTTCCTCTTGCCGTTTTTTCGCCGCCTCGGCCTCTTCTGCCGCACGTCGTTCCGTAATCCGGGGTCAGTCCCACTGCTACACACACCGACTCATCAACCAAGAAAGATTCACCCGCTCCTCTCGCCCTCCTCTCGCTTCCTCCTTTCCCCTTCATCTTCTCCGCATGCGCAACCCTCATCCTCTCCTTCTCTTCCGCCATCTTCTTCTCCGCCACCGCCCATATTCCTCCTTGCGCAAGCCAACAACGTCCCCAGGTGCGCTGTATAGTCTTTCGGCTCAATCGCTTCTTGGTCGCCACAGCCTGGTGGCGCATTTCCAGGCTGTTCTCTACTCGTGCTTTTTGCAGTGTGTCAAAGGTCTCTAGCACTCCTTAGCAGCATTACACACAAGTACAAATACATCCATTCCGCTCAATATCGTCGACATGACATGGATCAATAATTCCTCTGATTTAAGGATGGCCACTCTGCCTCTACATCTGGCCGCCGTAAGTCTGGTTGTAACCTTGTTGCGTGCGACTTGCAGCTGCGAAGACGTGAGCGACGCCCGGGACGGTTTGTTCCCTACAACTCACCCTCGTGCTTGAGTTTGGCCTTGGTAACAGCGTCCATGCCCTTGGTTTCCGCGTACTTGTCGATCCAGGCGCCTGAAAACCCGGCCCTATCGCGGAGCCCGAGGTGAGAGAGCTCCTATCCGTGACTGGCTGATCCGTACAGAATTTCGAAGGCCTTGTCGTGACTCATGGGATCTCCCTTGTTTTTACGGTGGTTTGTGTACGCTTTCGCTGCCTACTGATATATGAGATTCAAGTCTAGCAATTGGAAAGAGTCCATGTACCTCGTAGGCAGCGGCGGCGGCGATGAGCTCGTGCGAGAGCGGGACGTCGTGCTTTCCCTCGGTGGCCTAGGGGTGACCGAGTTAACCCCTCTGGGTGACCAACGAGTCGTCGAGGCTACGTACCATGGCATGGGCCTTGGCCTCTTCAGAGTTTTCGTGGAAAAACATTTCGTTTGGTGTGTGCGAGAGTAATGGGGGGAAATTGAAGTGCGATTAGGCTCCCCCCTTTAAAGGTAGTAAACCATGGTCTCCACCCCTGAGTGGAGTGACACCACGTCATGCTGCAGCGTCCATTTCAGCATAACTGGACACCAACAATTATGACAATATTTCACATCTTGAATCGTATTAGGGGCTTATTGCTTGCATGCCTAGTACTCCCCTTCCGTCGGTCGACTCTCGAGAAGTGCACCTTATCACCAACGAGGATCCAAATTTCCTCGGCGCATACACCGTTTGCCTCCAATACGAAGAGCAAGTTGCCGCGTTCAATCCGAGCAAGCTGCGCCATGTCCGAATCCTTGGTTACTTGCTGCTTTGTGCACCCAATCAAGTTGTCCGCTCTGAAGTTGCCAACTGCATACACTCGCGCCAGGTTAGCAGCGACCTCACCGATATCGGTGCACTCTTTGAACGTACCGTCATCGTACCTCGTGAGTCCTCCATTTGCCACCTTCATTCTCCTTCATGCTAATCTCTCTTCCGTCTTGTCCAGTCAAAAAGTACAAAGGCGGCAGAACGCCAAAAACCAGCGAACGCCCCTCAAATCACACCTTTGAGGCCGTGAATGACGAAATTAGCGAGGCCCCCAAGAACCACCAGGATGCTAAACATCGCGTCAGTGAATGACGACAACCTTATTCTTCGTCCCTCTTTCTCACTACTCGCCTTGCACAGGCTCTCATTCGAGACAATTGGAGATGTGTCGTAACGGGTATATTTGACAATACAGCCCCAAAGGATATCAAAGGCAACTCCAAGGCAGTCTTTACGCAGTGTGCCCATATCATTCCAGAGTCTACATACTTTGGTGTGGAACCTAAATCTGAAGAGAAACTCAAGGTGCGTGGCCACAGGTGCTTACCTTACAGTCAACAACTTACGTCTAGATGTAGCTTGACTATTCCGCTTCCATATTGGCCATTCTCAAACGGTTCCGTTGTGACATCAGCCAGTTCACTGGACCGAAAGTTCATTCCCTGATCAATGTCATGTCTATGGAATACAATGTGCGCGACGCATTTGATCGGCTGAACTTGTACCTCGAAGCCACGGCGAGTCTTGGTACTGTCGCGTAATTCTTGAGCCACAACACTCATCGAGTTACCGTTCCACCACAGTCCGAGGGGAATCGTTATGAAGTCAAGTGGTTTGGTTCAGAACTCCCACACTTGCACCAGTTCGCCACGTTCTCAACCTCGGATCCCGAAAATCTTCCGGTTCCTGCGCCCGAGCTGCTTGCCCTGCACGCCACTTGCTGCAGGGTTGCTCAGCTGTCTGGTGCTGCCGAGTACATTGATGAAATTTATCGCGATGCAGAGGAAATAGGTGTCTTGTCGACCGATGGTGCTTCAGGGGACACACTCGCCTATCTGCTATCCTGTATATCGGAACCAATACGCCCACGATTGCTCCGGAACTCAAATCCGTGACTCTATGAGCCCGCGTCTATGATATGATCCCGAGAGAGGTCAGTCATCCCTCTGCTGACGCGCGTGGTCATTGAATCATTTTCTCCAGTCAAAACCAGTTCGAATGATGCACGGACTCGCAATGACTCCTCAAAAACTAGCAGAATCACGTTCGTAATGCACTGTCCTTGCAGATAGAGAAGAATTTATCATATGTGCATCTAGAGTCTGTTGTACAGAATCGTTCATGGTAAATGCATGACACTACGAGGGTCAAGGGACGCGTATCGAGATCGTTCAAAACTTACATCACACCAAGATCAGCAGATGGCATCTAATTTACGCTCAACATATGGAACACGAAAGTGTCGGTAAACTTACCGTCAAAGACGAGTTTTGAGAAGTTGCTGGGGAGTTGGCTTTCTCTTTTCCTTGCTCTGTGTCAGCCTCGGCGGCGTTGCTCACCGCAGCCTTTCATTTCATTTTCACTTTTTTGGATCCGATGCAATTCGACTCTCTCGGGCGTGCATTGCGCTAGGCCATGTCTCGATCGCGACATCTAGGCCGACGTGGTCAATTATACGGTCATGGTGCCAAAAGGAGCAGGAGACACTGAGCCGGTGTTCGACAAAGTCAAGGTGCGGATCAAGGTGAATGACACACAGCGCAGACGCGTCAAGACGACGCTCGTGAGTCCTGTTCGAGGAGGTTGTATAATGACCTGTGAGCGAGAAGAAGGTTGTGACTATTATCATATACAGCATTGCCAGTAGATTAGTACACGAGAGCTACACACGACCCTTTGCCAAAAGAAAATTTCCACAGAAAAAAAAAATTGCGAGGACTCCCTGACCAAACGACGTGCTACTAATCGCTGGGCCAGTCGGGCAAGCCCTTGATAGCGGCATTGCACGATTCCCGAACGCGTCGCTTGCTCGCTTGATCG
>JBBPNF010000121.1:0-22930 GCA_038090755.1 Leccinum truebloodii | reverse complement strand
TGTGGGAATAATCATCACAACTCGAAGAAAAGAAGGTAGAGGTGTGTAGAGCGACCACAAAGGTCTAGAACCTCGAGGAGAAAATGTTGATAGGGTTATCGACCATGGGGAATCCAATGGTGATGGTTAGAAGTAGCGCAGAGCGCTACGAAGTCTACAATGAGATAAACAGATGAAAAGAGTGCGAAATCACCAAAAGTAACAGACTGTCAGTAAATCGGTCGTTGGGGCAGGAAAAGCTTGGAGTGAGCGCCGCGTGTGCCTTGACCTCAGGTCCAAGTTACGACAAACTCAATTTGAAGACAGATATATTTACTCAGGTAGCGCTCTGCGTCGCTGGCAGAAACATTGTTTGTCTAGTTGAGTGTGAACCTGAAATACATATTGAATAAACAAGGTCATTTGGTCTAGTCACTAGCCATAGTTATCTTCCACATCATGAAACGCATACATTGCTCGAGTATCATCATCTGAGTCATCTAATTCCCTTGAAAGGTCCTCTGAGGCAGATCCAGAGTCAGACATTCCCCACTCCAGTTGCTCACCATCCCAGTAAGGGAGCAAAAACTCCAAGTTCGCACTGACATCCTCCTCAGATACCTGAGTGACCTAATGACTGATTTCTGGTTGACGGGATGTAGATGGAGGTATTGTAGAGGTAGACGATGCAGTTTAAACAGTTCGGAACGTTCATTTTCAGTGCTAGTGCAGGGCTGGTTCTTGTTCGATGAGCCTTGAACATGGGAATAGGTATGCCCAACCCCGAGACTCCAGTGATATCTGAGTCACATATAACGGTCAACGATTTAAATCTGAATGCAATGTCAGCCATCATCAGACACACACACTCAGACGAATCACTGACCTATGTACATAATAGCACTTCCAGTCTTCCGAATCGTGTGCAATGGGTGATACTGTGATATGGTTGGTCTTCTGGACCCGGGTTGGCATCCAATGTACCACAGCCATTATCGAGTCAAGCGGTCAATGAATGGTTTATATTGTGATCTAGTGGAGGACCCTGGGGCGTGAATTGCCAACATCTGAGGGAGAAGGTGACATTCAAGTTTGAGCACAAAATCCTATATTTACGTTAGAATCTTCACAATATGGTTGGAGCCTGCCGGATGGTCGACACATAATCACCAAGTGCGTGGAGTTGCAAGTTGAAGGTTTTTGGCTGAGGTGACACCACTTGGGACGAACCCCGTATAGATGTAACAGGACGAGACTGAGCTTGGTACTGGCGGCGCTGTCAGCGCTTGGCTTCACGCTTGAGTTCGTGAGTCGAGAAGGCAGCACATGTAACAGTGGCGAATGCATGAAGTTCCCTAGCAACTGAGGTCAAAGATCTGGAGGGTTTCATCAGTATGCAACCGAAGTTTCGCCAAACCATGCCAATGGTCCAGAGAACAGAAAGTAGTTTTAACACCGCTAAGTTGTGCGGTTCAGGGAATAAGCCGTCAAAGACGGGGATGGCACACTCAAAAAGCTCTTGTAAGGTCAGGCTAGAATGCTAAATAAATTCATTAACCCACAGGAGATCTTCAAAGTCTCGAGCCTCATGTTGGATGCATTTTTAGAGAATGAACGGATAGTATCTTGTCCAAACGTTGGGACATGCCAGTATCTGGAGGGCAGATGAAGAAATACATTGCAAAATCGCAAACAGAGGCAAACTACGATCGAGTTCTTGGACCTTGCTCTCTTCGAGACATTGTAACATTCGAAGAAGATGGATGAAAATTGCTTTCCAAACCTCAATGATGCGCTTCAACTTGGGGTGCCGTGACCGCATAGTTGGCTCCATAGATGAGGTCTCAGGCAGCTTGTACTTTCTCAAGACGATCAGGACCATCACGACGCAACAATAGTTGCCGATTGTGTGTCGTTGTCAGTGCCGAGGTCATGAACATCCCTTAGCATCATCTTGCAGCGAGGGCAAGGACAGTTTCCTAGATTTCGAATTGATGCTATGAGAACCCTGCGCACAAATGAAAATTAGCTGTATGGTTGCTCATCTCAAAGGTTCACTTTTCCGGATAATCAGCTGAATACATAATATGAACATACACAGATAAAAGCAGTGCTTTAAGCCATCACAACAGGTAATCACGATACTGTGCTTATAGGCCTGGATAAAATCATCATCCCGAAGGATTTTCCATTGTTCATGGAAAAGTTCACTTTGGTAGTGGATTATGAGAATATTGTTGAGTGATTTGTGTTTTGAATGAGTCATGATGAAATTCTTGAATGTGTTGGGGAGTTGTGATGAGAGAGCCTGAGTAAGGGGGAGATAAATGGATAACTCTCGATCAAGATCACTCACAGTCTGGAAGTACACACCATGAGAAGATGAGCGTTTGGATGGTTGGCACCAGCGATATTTGGACTCATTGCCGAAATATATGTACAGTGGCCACAATTTCGTGTTGCTGAACGTGGAGAGCTGAGTTGCATCTGACCAGAACATGAATGCAGCGACCTCGCAACCAGGCTCTGAAGTGTAGTGAAAATGGGCTGCTTGGACGGGATCTGCAATGTTTTCTTCCAAGATTGAAATGAGTGATCTGTAATGAAATCCCTGCACGGTGTAGAACTTGGCTCCCGAATTGACTGAGTGACCATGGAAGGGGACGGAAATGGTGATTAAGGACTTCCACCCGTGGTCACCACTCAGCCATTCAGGAACGTCCGGGTCACCATCAGGATGCTGACTGCCAAGTTCTTTTTTGATGGTATCCCACATGCCCTGAAACATGAAACAGAGTGTCAGATTTGAAGTAAATGTGCTCTGTAATCATATGATATACCTGGTCTGTAATCATATACCTGGTGAGCAGTTTGCTCACTGATACTGTCCTCCCCATTACGGATTACATCTTGATTGGAGGTAGAAGACCTAGAGAGGGATAATTTGGCCTTCTTGGCTACCTCTGAGGGCGCTGGCTAGTCTTTTCTTTCCCTTGCAATAGTTTTTTTCTTCCTAGGTCAGTGTGAATATGCGACTCACATTCCCCCTGTAATCTGAAATTAGCCAGGGTGTCTGTCCGTGATGTCTATTTCATCATTTCGTGCAGGTCATGATGTGGTTGACCGACCTGCAGGTAACACAGGACATTGTGGTTCATGCTTTACAACAACGGAATGCTGCCAGCTGGCTTTCGGTTCTCGTACCCAAACCGGTTACATCTGACATCCCTGGTACAATCGAGACAGTTTCTTTTGTCCATGCATCGGTATGTTTGTATTTCCTGATGACATATAGCTACTATTGTTCCATAGCTCCTGGTCGAGACTCCCGGCCCAAATTGAGATTATGTCGTTTCTGTGTAGCTTCGAAGATGGATCGATGAATATGGTGGACAAGGTAAGTTACTGTGGTCAATATGAGATACGGACTCGAACAATTACTTTGTCTTCGTCTGAATGCCGAGATTGACCCCCAATCTCCCATCACTACTAATTCAGTGGTGATATATCCGATGTTGGCTCGGCCAGTGCAGTCGATGATGACATGTATGAGACAATTTTAATATCCATACAGTTTGTTTTCAGTGTTACTTTTGGTGATTTCGCACTCTTTTCATCTTTTTGGAGTCCTCTGTTCTGTTTCCCTTGGTTACTCACAGTGGACTCCAGGTCAGTAGCTCATTGTTGTTCGCTCAATATCATTCATGGTTACTCACAGTGGACTCCAGTGTGACCTACAAGTCCCCTTTAGTGGTTATCCCATCCCAAAAACGCTTTCTGCGCTTATCATTCAGTTGCACAGAAGATGTTCACAGCCTGACATGAGACTTTACAGAGTCGTTCTTTTCCTACAGCGTGATCCAGGATACACGACCGACAGCCAGCAAACAACACAACAGTTTCTACAGGCTTGTACAGCCTGCGCAAACCATGACAGCATGCACAAGGCATCAGTGCATACAGAAGACGAGACTTTACAGAGTTGTTTTTTTCATACAGCATGATCCAGGCCTGAATCTTTGTGTTTTAAAGTCCAGTATGGTCTGGTCTTTTTCCATAGCACTTCAGGATTTCATGCAATTGCAACTGCAACTGGTGTGGACCGGTTGCACTCGGTTGCCCATGCAGTTGTGACCCGTTGCAACCGGTTGCTCAATGAACCAGTTGCAACCTCACCACAACTGGTGGCGACCAGTTCAAATCCTATTGGCGAGTACATATTTTACAACATGTATACTACTTCAACGTGTATACCATGTTTTAAACATTGAAAGCTGTCCCAAATTCCCTCACTGCTTCCTCTGACTCCCTCCTGCACCATGTCTGATTTGCTTTGAAAGTCCAGTCGGGATTGGCAACCTACAGAAAAGGTCAAAGTGACAAACTGCCGTACTTCGCCATGACCAAAGCAAGTGGTGAAGCCGCAGCAGCCCAGAACGCCTCCAAGAACATCGCAGCAGGCAGGACAACAGAATCGTTGAGACCCGATGATCAACAGAGCAGTACACCGTGATGGAGCTTGATGAGTCGGATGGCGAGTAAGTGAAGTTTTGCCATGTGAATGGTCATTACAGTAGAGGTCTTAAAGCAATCCCTGCAACATCAGGTGATTCACAGCAAACAAATCAACCAGTGAAACACGAAGAAGACCTGCAAATCGGGGTGTGTGTGAGATTGCGGTGAATTGACCAAACGTAAATGATACCAATGCTGGATTGCGGGAAATGAGCTTACCTCGAGCAATGCTTTTGAAACTCTTTCCAACAACTCTGATAGAGATTTCCAAATGGAGACCGACATGAATGGCATCAGGTCTAGTTGTGACAGGTAACGCGAGCTCAAGACAAGATTAGCCTTGGAGGCACAGTCCTGTGATGGACTATGGTTGCCGGTGTCAGTCGAGCAAAGAATCGTGACACCCCAGGCTCGGAGTATCGTTAGTAGCAGAGAAGAACAGACTCAGACTAACGGCAATGGCATCATCATAATGACTGCCAGACCAGAACAATTTGGGGTGATAGTAATACAGACTTGGAGGCTACATGATCATACTACTACATACAGAATTTTAATAAAGGTCATTGTTGGAACTGTCATCTTCATCCAAGGCACCTGCTTCCGAGTCCTGACTTCAAGTTGAAGTTGCTGCTGCCTTCATATCTCCATATAATCAGCGCTCGCAATATTGTCATGCATCTCCAGAGCCCCCTCATTCAGCATATCCACCTTCCCTGTATTCCCGCCATCAGCCTGATGATTACCATGATTACCCAGGCCATTGTTCTCTGAGTCCTCTGAGTCCTCGTCAGTAGTAGCATCATCCTCTTCGTCCATAGGATCGTGTATACAAATGTAGTTGTGGATTACACAAAGTGCAGTCGGTATCTTTGATTGCACTTCGAGAGAAAACTTGGTTGCGAGTAAAAGAATTTTGAAGCAGGCTTTCATAACACCGAATATACGTTCAACCAGATTCCGAGCAGATGCATAATGTGGTTGAAAAGTTCTTCTTTATTTTGAGGGCTACAAAACAGACAACAATCAGGTAAATTAAAGAAAACATAGATCATGATGTATGTACCGAATGGCTGCTCGTCCCCATTCTGCAAGATGATAGCGAACACCACGATAAGGAACAAGTAGCTGTGGACTCAAGGTGTAACCTGCGTCAGCAAGTAAATACTTGCCAACAGGAGTGTGTACATAAATTTGGGGTCAAAGTCTCCCACGAAGAGTCTATTTTGAGGCAAATCAGTTAAATAATATAAAATAACAATGGAGTACTCACCATGATATGGTATCACTGGAGCATTAAAACCGCTCACCCACATGGCCAACTGAAAGACCTGTTTGACATGTATACAAAAATATGGCAACTTGTTCCTCTAATGTGACCCTCCTCGAATCACGCTGCCCTCCTTGACATAGTTCCTGTATCAAGCGCAAGAAAACCTCTTTCTTCATCCCAAGCTCATGGTGGATATGATTTGGATTGCCTGCAATAAGTTCGAGGACCCATTGATGTCCAGTGAGTTTAGACATGTGATAAGGGATCGGCTGATGTCTGGCGGGTAGAAATTCATGGCTAATAAGCTCAGCGAGTAGAGAATTGAGTTCCTCGATGATGGTTATGTATGATACTGAGCACGATTTGTTGACGGATAGCGGGCAGTGGGGGCATGATAGACTTCAAGTACGTCCCATACTCATGTTTGAGCTCTGACTCAATCTAGCAGCGCATGCTGAATCTCGTGACCCCAGAACAAATAAGACATCACAGGGACTGTGGGTCAAGATTTCATTCCATTCTGGCTCTCAAGTCTTGAAACACAGCTGGCGTTCACACGTCATTGACAAGGCTAAGGTCAATGCAAGCATATGTGAGAAGGTGGACTTGAAGTATGAGGAGCTCCTTATTTGGGATGGACCTGGCATACAATAGATGAAGTACTCGTGAAGTTGTTATGTCTACCTACAATACTAAGAATGTTGGACCGGTTGACTTGTGCAAAGCTACCTACAGTACTAGGAATGAGTTGGACCAGTTGCCAAAAGACCGGTTGCAACTGGTTCATGATCAGTTGTATGTAAGCTGGCCAAAATAGGCAACTGGCAACCAGTCAAATCTGAAAACCAGGCAACTGGCAACTGCAGTCCAGTTGTGATCAGTTGCGGTCCAGTCCAGTTGCCAGTTGTGCCACCAGTTGCCAACTGGACTTTAAAACACTATCCAGGATACACGACAGACAACCGGCAAACAACGTAACAGTTTCTACAGACTCATACAGCCCACACAAGCAATGACAGCGTGTACAAGGCATCAGTGCATACAGAATCTACATACCCAGACAGCATCATAGCGGGTTCACAGCCACCCTGATGATGAACACAATAGTGTGCGGCCTCCATCAGTCATTTAATCCAACTTTCAATCACAGACCACGCTCTCTCTGCTCTTGCCGAATTACAACTCGATACAGTACAAGTATGTACCTTCTACTCATCGTATGCAGCATCCCTAATCTAGATGAATAGGTGATCGAGCGCTTCACACCTTACGACTTCGCAGAGTTTCTGGCAGAACTCGGGAAGCAGTTCCTGCCATCTTATGCAAAGTCAGCCGCGCTTAAAATCGGTAGCTGTGCAATTAATCCATGGAATGACGCACTACGCAGGTTACTTTACATCGACGACCTCAAACAACTATTATACTGAGTTACACGGTCCATGGGAATGTACTACTTAAGGTAGTCCGTGTGAAGTATGTAAGTAGGTCGGACTGGTGTTCTTTCAACAGCATTCACACTCCGGGATTTCCCTCGGGCTAGTAGAAAAGGTGACTGGTCGAAATTTGATGTGCGTGGTGACCCATCCACTTGACTCGGAGTTTCAGTTTCCGCTTGTTTCCTATGGTATGCAAGTCTCAAGGTCAAGCTGCTCGTGCTGTGGATCCTTCCGAAGACCATCCTCAGGCTCCTCTCGCACCCAAGAGAGGAGGTCGGGCCAAACAAACTACAGAGACAACGGCACCAGCGTGTGCACCAACATGTGCTACTATACGACCTCGCTTTAGGCAGGTTCCACATGAAGACCAGGATGGAGAGCAGATTGATATTGATGCTGAACTCCTCAAGCTAGATCCCTGATCTTACTGACGATGAGGATGAAGACAAAGACAAAGACAACAATGTCCCCCGGGCCCGTTCGAACCCTTCCAGTGTCGCCAATCCTCCTCAAACTGGGGTATATGATCCCTTCATCGACTCTTCCACAAATAACTAGAGCTCGTTGAGGCATGCAGCTGGCCTATCTGGCTTGATAGCGTCAGAAAAGCGATATTGCGTGGGTATACACTGGCTGATTTGCGACAGGCAGTTGCTGAAGGTGGTACTCTCGAGGGCCTTGCTGCACAGGTCCCAGAAATTGGTGAAGGGGAAACAAGGAATCCTGGTGACCAACCGTCTTTGCCTGCCTTCTCAAAAGAGGAGTTCTACAATCGCCTCATCACCTTCATTGTTTCCGACGACCAGGTATGTCTTTTCATTTCCACTTACCCCACATAGTCCATCAATCTCATCGAGTGCAAGGAATTCTGAGAACTCCTGCTCTTTCTTCGCGAATCTTTCATGTCAGTCAACAGTCACCTTGGTAAGAAACTCGGCCACAGAGACGATATCGAGTCTCTTGCCTACTTGCTGATATGGTCGGATGGAGCTCTGATATGGAAAAGCACCGTTCTCCACTTGAAGCAAACAGTCTCGAACGCGGAACTGTGCAAGACCCTCCCCCAGCCATTCTCGGACTTCCTTGACTATGCCCGTGCACTATTGTTCACTGAGAAGCCGGATTACATTCACATACACTCCTTATTCTGGGACCTCCACTGCGCTGCGTCTGGCGGGATTCCAACTCAATTCGATTGGCAAATTGCTGATCACACGAGCGGCTCGTCCCTTTCAACCATGCTACCCCTCAAACTCCTGCAGAACGCAAGCATTCGAAAAACCAAGATGGCACTTTGAAACCTCCAAGAAAGTAAGTGTTGGTGTGTGTCGCTGTTGGTTAGGTTGCTCACAAGTTCGGTTTGGTTATGTAAACTAAAATATATTGAAACCGAGTGAAACCGGAACTAGTTCATGGTTAACCAGACTGCGGCAACACTACGAATAGCATGTGCGATTGTCGATGTAGGTGGCATCTATTTCCATCGGCTTGCCTAGTCTGGGGAACATTTGTCCACACATTGCATATCTGGCCGGTCCTTTAGACAACTACTTTGTGGCCTTGCCGGCCACGGGGGAGAGGAAGATGTGGGCCCAGGCAGAGTTGGGAGAAGGTACTCCGGTGGAAGCCTTGGGGGCTGGTCTCTCAGTGGCTACTTTTTCGAACTTATGGGCTAGTTCGATGTATGCTTGGGTTAGCTTGGTGAACTGCTTTAATTTGAGCTTAGTCCCGTGCATCTCATGGAAGTTGTAAATTTTAAATGAGACCGCCTTTTTGAGTAGACTAGATGATTCCTCGTTGGTGATTTTGGTGTCACCGGACAACTGGACAAAGTCCCGAATGAATTCATCGACTGGAGTCGACCCCTGTTGAAGCTGGAGTAGCTTCTGATAGGCCTCATGGACATAGTGCTGGATTTGGAAGTATTCCTTGAGCCTTCTTAGCAGCGGAGGTGAATTGTTCGAGCTTGGTCTCGAAATGTTCTTGGACTTCTTCCCAGGATGCCATGACAGATCCTAAGGATATCGTAGACCGGAAAAATGGATTTTCAGGGATTACAGACTGTCATCCACACACACACTAGTACTGTATTTCTAATTTATAGTAGTAGCTTGCTTCCATTGAATACCAACATCTGTATCACTCATCAGTAGCTAAGCTTTCCTATGTCGGTCACATGTCAATTCACCCTATGCAAGTACTTTGTAACTGTGCTATAATGAAAATTGTGATACATCCTTAATTGTCATCGACCAAGCATGAAAAAGATACATCTCAGCACAGCCACCAAGCACTGATTTTTTTCATTGCTTGCTGGCCGCTTCTCGTGCGGCTTCCGGCACGGGAGTCGATTCAGCCTGGGGCAAGGTGACTTCGCCCTGTTCGGTGAGGGGACTCAAGGTTCCTTCCGTAACGAGCTCAGTGGCTCACTTCTTCTTGAGCGGAATGCTCACTTTGATCAGCCGTTTCGGAGTTTCTGAATTCCTCTGGCATGGGGTTACCCGGCTTGTTGAGCCCCTCGGACTGAGGATGGTCTTTTTTCCTTCAGCGAGATCGCCTTGGCAACCGATGAGCTAGCTCATCGGTTGCGGGTATACTTGCGCTCTCGGGCGGTTGTTCCGTGCTGGCGCTGGTATGACTACGAGTCTGAGTTCTGGTATTCATTCTTGAAATAGTGACAAGGTGTCAAAAAAGTGTAACAGTGTATACTATACTCTTATACCGTGAGGGACTCACGCACGACAGACAGCAGATGTCTACTATTCGTGAGTGAGAGTTACAGGTAAAAAGTATGAGAGTTGTCCTATTGACGACCCTCCTTATTTATGTACGCTAGCTGTAGATAATCTGAAATACAAAGTGACGCATGTGATCCTATCAATCACATGCGTTGTTATGCTAGCTGACAAGGCACTCTAAGGGGCACAGTTCCTGAGTGCCTGACTGAGTCCTTACAACATTGTTCTGATAATGCACTTCGACATCTTGCCTCCTCTACTACTGGACTTCCTAAACTTTCCTTGAATCAGAAAAATCTTCACCTCCTTGTCATGGCTGCCAACTCGGCAAGTCCCATGAACAGCCTCTTGGTCCTTCTGACAAATGTTCTACTCATGTTCTTGGTCTGGTTCATACCAACCTTATTGAACTTCCCACTGAGTCTCGCACTCGTGCTTGCTGGATTCTCACTTTTATTGATGATTGTTCTGCTTTCGCTTTCCTTGCTTTTCTCCATCGCAAGAGTGATACTGCTTTGCAGTTCCATGAGTTGGTTCTCCATGTGGAGACCCTCACACTGGTCTTTCCGTTATCTCTGTATGTTCGGACCATGGAGGGGAATATCTTGGACAAGATCTTTTACAGTTCTTCATGTCCAAAGGTATCTCTTGTCAATATTCCGTTCCTCATCTACCACAACAGAATGGTAGAGCAGAGAGATTCAATCGAACCATCATGGAAAAAGCCCAAGCTATACGTCTCAATGCATGTCTTCCAAATTCATTCTGGCAAGACGCATGTGAAACAGCACCTGACATTTCTGACTTCCGAGTATTTGGTTGTAAAGCCTATGTATTTATTCCTAAAGATATACGACAAAACAAACTTTCAGCTAAGGCAGAAGAAATGATATTCATAGGATATGAAAAAGGATCTAAAGCCTATCACTTTTATTGTCCAACACATTGACGAGTCTTTGTCTCTTCGACTGCTACATTTGATGAAGGAAATTTCCCTTATTGTTCAAAGAAAGTAACTCCTATAGATGAACTTTCCTCTATTCCTAATACCTCTTCAAACATTGAAGAAGAAGCTTTAATGACTAGTAATGAGGATACTGGAACAAGAAAATATCCTCATCAGATTATCTCGTTTCCACTTAATCCTCAACCTGCTCCACAACAACCACTTCCACTATTACCTTTACCCAATAGATCTATAGATCATTCGAGACATTCATCACCACATTCTTTGAAACAGTTTCCTGAACATTACTGGGATTTATCCCAAGCACCCAAAAATGTACCTATTTATTCAAACTTACCTTCATTATCTAATCCATTAGATGATACTGAAGAAACATCAGAAACCATTCAACCGACTTCCCAATATACTCCATTCAGAACTTACCCAGATCATCATGGACAAAGAAGAAAACTTAATGAAACCTCTATTCGTAAACATACTTCTCCAGAACATGTTCATCAACACAAACGACAATTACTAGATCGATATGATGAATATGGAGAAGAATTACCTTATATCCCTCGAGATACCAGAGACATACCAACCAATGAACAAGAAGAAGACAATCTTCATTGTTTTCATGAAAAGAATCCTTCTTATCCTTGACCACCTTGGTTTGCTCCTAGGAGACATATGGATGAAACAATCCCTGAATTCAGAACTCGACCTCATGTTCATCATCCTACACAAGTGATACAAGAGGAACCACAGACTCGATCACAAGTATCTTCAAGAGTTCCAATTCGATGTTTCCTACCAGATAATACCTATGGAGGTCGAACACCATTAGAAGAAACTCCTATGGAAACAATTCAGGAGGAGTTATCTCCACTTTCACCTCTTACTCCGAGTATGGATCAAACTCCAATTCCGGAAGATCCCGTCCCTACATTGCATAGAGACGATGATATGAATGAATTATATGAACCATTAGCACAACACTTTAGTGCTCAATGGATACATCAACACTTTGCTGCCGCTACCATAGCTGTTGGTAAAATACTGGTACATTACCGAGACATTAAAAAATTAACACCGGCAGATCAAAAAGATTGGCAAAAAGCTATGGAAGAAGAGATGTTATCTCTTAAAGACTGACATGTTTGGGATCTAGCAGATCTACCTCCAGGTTGTAGTGTTCAAGACATCAGAAAGTTGTTGTCTTATCTTCAACAGAAGCAGACTACATTGCCATGACTGAATCAGCCAGACAATTAGTTTGGATTTGTAATCTCTTTAAAGAGATAGGTCATGAGATTCATCACCCACATATGACTCAATGCTTACATATCATGTATAGAGTCTTATATACTATTGGCTAGACTCTTACAGAACATTCCACCATATTCTATATACCATAACATGTACAAACAAATCATGTAGTATATAAGATGGACACAGACGTCCATTCAATCTAAGTTGTTTTCCACATACTTCTTTCTTATACCATCATCAGCAACTCTCAAACATTCAAGTTACTTCTTAGTGTTCACTCATACATTCCTAGTAAGTTTCTACTAGAGATCTATTCCCTTATCATTCCTCTTTTGGTTCTCTTGAACCCCTCGGCTGCACATAAAGAAGTGTATATCTTCTTTAGTTTCTTGGACTGCAAGGAAGAGACTACGGTGAAAGGCCAACCAACGTTTGCCAGATACACAGGACTCAGACAACTCGTGCACCACTCTGGTGGCAGTCCCCTCTGTGCCCTCTTTAATCTTAACAGCGCCAAACGGCCCTGCAAACACTCTCATGCTGCCACACAACATCTCTGTACTTTCTGTGGTGAATCCACTCACACCACCCTCTCTCACTTATGCCTCTGGTGACGTACACAATGATACTGTTACGATCATCCCCTAAGTTCTCTATGTATCTCTTTTCCTTCTCGGTTCTTCTTCCTTTATCACCTTCACCTTGTATTCACAATGTATCCTAGATCTCTAGTGATTTCCTTTCCTTCACATCGCTGATGATCCACAACTCCCCTATCATTGCTCCTACTCTTTCCTATCTTTGATCCAATGTTTCCCTATCTCGTTCTTATCGTGTGACTCATCAATCAGTCATCACTTACTGTACATCTAGACCTCTGCAGCTTCTGACTCATTCCATACTGTGGATGACTCATCTCTTCCATGTGGTTCCACCACCTTCCATTCCTAGTACTTAAGGACTCGTCTCCTCGTTTGTAACCAGTCACACCATATTCACCAGATGCCTTTCACGTCTTCTTAGACAGGGCCAACATCTTGCACAAGTTCCCCGAACTCCCGTTCAAACTGCACTATAGCACCTTGGTTGCTTTCGACTGCTCACCGTATCATACACTCCAGACAATCTGCCAGGTGCATATCAATATCAATCAATTATTGCTGAATATATTCAGGGGGAACTTGCTGTCAGCCATTTTTCTGGCCCCTTCACCCATCATCAACTAGAATCTAAAATTGGTCCCTTTCACTCATCCCCGCTGCAGGTGGCAGTCAAACCGGGTATTGACAGCGCACCAGACAAATTTTGTGTCTGTCGCCACTTATCTTTCCAAGGCAACCTCGGGTATTCTGTCAATAATGAGATAGATGCTGAGGATTACCCTACCGAATGCGGGACAGCAGAGGAACTTGCTGAAATTGTGGGTCACTCAACCCTCGTTCTTTCGCTTCAGTCCATGCGGACATCTTCGCATGCCCTTGCAGCATGCTAGAAGACACGTTGGTCCGGACGAACCTTGCTTTTCCTTTTCTCATTGTCTTTCAGATTAAATCTGCCCCCCCTGCCAGTGGTGCTCAGGTGGCCTTCTTGGACATTGAGGTGGCTTATCGTACCATTTCCACCTCGCCAGATCACAAACGGTTCACAGTGGTATACTTCAATGGTTTCTTTTACCTTGATCACAATGTCCCTTTTGGGATCACCTCAGCGGCCAGTCTTTAGGGAGAGGTCGTGGGCGCTGTTACGATCGTCTCGAAGATGCCCTATGTATCTCTTTTCCTTTCACTACTCTTCCCTCTTTGCTTTCACCACTATTTACCTTGTACCATAGACCCCCTGTGATTTTCCATCTCTTTTCATATCGCTGATGGTCCGCAATTCCCTATCTATCTCTGTTCCGAAGATTCCCTATCTCGTCTGACTCATGATGACACCTTCGCTTCATCAATTCTCGGTCATTGCTTACTGTACAATCTAGACCTCCACAGCTTCTGACTCATTCCCTACTGCGGATGACTTGTCCTTTCCATGCGGTTCCACCGCCTTCCATCTCCTAGTACTTAAGGACTCGTCTCTTCGTTTGTAACCCTCTAAGCTAGAGCTACTTGAAATCCAACTCAGTGTTCTCAGCAAAGCCTCATATGCCTTTGTCCTTCATCTCCTCAGTCCTCCTGCCCTTCTCGAGTGTATCTCTTAGCCCTTAGTCTTTGAGTGACGTGACTCTTCATGAGTTCCTCCTTGAAAGTATACTAAGTATTCCGACTTCGCCAAGCATTACACTTGCTCGGTCTATCCTACGTCTCTAGCCCTTGCCTTCAAGTCTACAACCGACTCTATCCAGGCCAGCTGTAACAGGCGCCACACTCAAGATCTGAAAGTCTCTGGGTGTCAGTCCGGCCAAGAAATGGGTTGACGACATTGTGGTCTTTCGCTTTCCTTCCACTTCAGGCGAATTCCTCGCAATGTCCAATCAGGAGGTGTACCGCTACGACTACAACCTCTCGTGCATGAAGGACATAATCACCCCCCTTGGCATTCCTTGGCACATGGAAAAAGGCCAACCTTCCCTTGATACTCTCGAATACCTCAGCTTCCTTTGAGACATTCCTCATCAGAATGTCACACTCACAGCTGGCAAACGGCGCAAATACATTGTTCAGCATTCCACCTTCCTCACCACCTATATGGCAACCCAGGTCCTCAAGAACAAAGGGGAGCGGGTGGCCGGCTATTTACAACACTGTACCTTCGTATTCCCCGCGGGTCACTCGTATCTTGCTGCTCTATACTCTTGCCAGTTGGCGTCCTTCCTGACCCAGTTCTCTCAGTATTACATGCCTTGTTCTGTCATCTCAAATCTCAAGTGGTGGCTTGCCATTCTTAGACATTCATCCTCGCCTCACTCGCTCTTGCCACGCCTACCAACGCGTGACTATGATGTCTGGGTCGACACCTCCTTTGGTCACAGTGTTGGTCTACTTTGGAATGGTCGCTGGGAGGCCTGGCAAACCTCTCCTAACTAGTGTTGCCACGGTTCCAGTTTACCGGCAGTCGGAGACTGAAACCGTCAATGGTTTGCACTGCCACCGACCCAAACTAACCCACGGAAAACCCTGGTTACCCGAACTTGCCAAAGACCACAGTTTCATTTTTGAATCGGTCTCGAACCGCAAACCGCTGGCACAATTCACTTTAACAGAGGACGCGACATTGGACGCAGTCGCCTAGGCGGCCTCGCTTCATATTTACGACTCGCTGCAAACCTCAGTGCAAGGTATCTCATGAATATTCAATCACTCTTCCATTTCCGCCTGTTCCTGCTCTCTGACTCTCTCGCGTTTCGATCATCAGCACCGGCACGCAACGTCTTTCTCAAACAAACCATTGGATGCTCTCTACAAACTGCGCACTGGCAAATGACGTGAGTGTCGTCTCGTTTTGTTTTGTTTTTGTTTCCACCTCAGTTCATGTTGCTCTATGTCTGCCTCCGCTTTCCCCTGCGCTTGACGCCGTGCTCACGTCTAAAATTTTTCTGTTCTCTAGCACACATTGTTCTGATTCCATCAACACACACGGTCAGTTCAACTGACTTGGATATGCCTCGTCCGCCCCCAGTTCCTCAAGCTCCAATATGACTCAGACATCATGATAGGTGAGAGCTCCACCAGCATTCAACCAAGAGTCCCTCATCAATCATCATTCCCACCAACCAGAACATACTGGTCAACCAGAGTTGTTCAATCCGCAAGTCCAATACTACAGTGTACATCCATACAGCATACAAGTACTCTAATTCCTGACTGACCTCGATCTTCCGACAAAGCAGATTACCAAGTCTGTCGGATCTTCACGCTTCACCTAGATATCGGGAATCTCATCTTCCTTCCAGGGATTCCAGGGATACAAGTAGGGGCACCGGGCTATCATTGTTCTATTTTTCTGCTCCGCTGTCGCACAAAATAGGGATGTAGTATTAATAAGCACTTAGTCTCCACCTGAGTGCTGTGGATTCTGCCTGAACCCCCCTCCCCCCCTTCCCGCTCGCATCACGAGTCCTTAACTCACGTATTATCTTGCTTTTTGTTCTACTTGTGTATTCTACGAACATATTGAAGGCCTCGAAAGTATATTTCTTGTGATCAAACAACATGCCCTCTCGAGTCAGGGCTATTGGTGAAGCCACTCCATTCACACAGATTTAAGAGCTAACTTCTTCTTATTCATTCAGATGTCACAAAGAAACATCATTATACTACTCGAATCAAGTCTCCTGGGTGGTCAAAGCAAGCCTCGGAAGGACCTGGAAATCGACAAAGTCCAAGCCTTGTGCAGCAGTGATGGGAAAAAATTGGACGATTCCCTCGATATGGAAGAGAGCATCAAGATTGGTAAAGCAAACAGTTGGCTTCAAAGCCTCGAGTTCTTATCTTCCCATCCCAGACCAGTTCATCTCACTCCGAGCTGATCTATCGCTCGACACAGTAGAAATCATTGCCTCACTTGTATCCCGCATGCCGAAGACATCGCAAAACTTCTGCTCAAACTCGAAGAAGAATATCCAAAAATTCACACGAAGTATGTCGAACGGTCATGCAAATAACAAAACTGATGCAAAACCGGTTTTCACAACTATAACTACTACAAACAGGTAACTACTCGATAACGATCAGCGAGTCCAAATCATGACCTGCAAACAGTTCATCCATGTGGAGGAGTAAAATCTCAGATGTGTTTGGGACGCGGTATTGCACATGTGGAAGGCAATATTGCAGGTGCGTCCCTTTCTCTGCTCGATCGTTTACACCCCGTGACACTTTTTAGCGCCTCAAATACCCAATTTTGGGTATGTGTCGTTTGCTCGTACAAAACGACGAGCACACACTGACTCCCGACAAATAGATACGGCACCTTGCTCAACCTCATGCGATTCCATGACCTGCTACCGATACTAAACGCACGCATGCATTCCTTGTTTACACCTCGTGATGCTTTTTAGAGCCTTGAATACCTGGGTTTGGGTATGTGTCGTTTGCTTGTACAAGAAGGCGAGTGCACACTGACTTGTGGCAAATAGATATGGCACCTCGCTCAACCTGACGCGATTTCATGAACTGCACCGACACTAAACACATGCATTCCACCCCCCTACCTGCCGCCATCGCCGACAATGGCACAGTTGCCTAGTACGTCACACATGGTCGAGCTGTCGCCGGTCTATGCTCTACCCCTGCGCCTGCCCCTCCGTCGGTCCCGGAGGTATGTTTTCCAACTTTCGAGTGAGGGAGGCCTAGTGGAACCTACCATAAAAGGGAAGTGTGGACCATTTGCACTTCCCTTTTATGGTAATCCTGTTGATCGAATCAATTTTTTCAACGCTCATAAAGAGCTAGTATTACTCACCTACTATGATATGCCACAGACATTTGCCAGTTGAATATTGGTAGTAGGGGGATGAAAGATGGATGGGGCAATGTGTAAGAATTGGATGATGAAGGAAAAAGGCGATGTTGGTAAAATGACTATAATGACTAACTCACCGTGACATTGTTAGGTGATTGGCATAACCGGTTTGTAATAAACTGACTATGACCGGCTATGTAACTGCATGTAACCATTTGAAACCGGTCTCCGACGGTTCGGTCTGATCTAACACTGAACTTCTAATTTCCATAACTGGTTAGGGTTACAGTTACACCAAAAAAGGTAGAGAAACCGGACTGAACCGGACCTTAAAACGCTACCGATGGCACATTTATCATTGATCCCAAAGGCCAAGAAAATGAGTACTGGGCATGTGGGGTACATATTTGAAGTGTTACCTGCTCGTTACTCACAAATTTGTAGACTCTATACCCTATGGTACAGATGAATGGTGTCAACAGTTTGTTACACAATACCTCCGAAGATCTCCTGGCTTCGCTCGCTAGGATAATGGAAGCGAGTCAAGCAGATACTCAAGCTGTTCACCGAGTACATCAATCCACAGCAAGACTGAGCCCATCCTGAGATGATGTGGTGGACAACTTCCGAATTGGTGTATGTACGACTGCGCATGAACACTATAGGCAGTGGTACCAGGTAGGCAAACGTAAGCATGGCTCAGCGGGCACTGGTCCTCGCAAGAAGCAAAAGAATGCTGGATCTATTGGGTATGTCATTGGCTCTTTCCAGTTACATGACACTGACGTTCAGCAGGTCTTCTTTGAAATAGCACTCAATGGACAATTCCAAGATCCGCGTTCGTATCCATGTCCGTCCAACCACGGTGGCATGGCTATTGCAGGTGGTGGTTGCCACTGGTACGACGTACGTGCAGGCAAGCGTCATGTCGCGCGGGTGCTGGTCCTTGCAAGATGCAAAGAAACGTGTTACAGATTCTGCTCAGCCATCTGTTCTCTTTCTCATTCTTCGCTATCAGGTGTCCAACTCAGAGGTTGATGATGAACAGTCTTGTCCTCCCAACACTCCACGACTTCCACGATCTCGAGTCTACGACCCATTTGTCGACCCATCTCGAACGCAGTCTACAAAAACCTCAAGCACCGCCAATGTAGTGTTACCACAGCTCTGGCTAACCGGTGATCGATTCGGTTATCATTTGGCTTAGCCCAATTTGGTCCACTAACAAGCATCTGTCCGGATGCAGTACATCACAGCTTACACAACGGGAATCATTGGTAACGACGGCGGGTCGAGAGCTTCGAAGCCTGAGCATTCAATACTGATGAGCGTAGGCTGAGGACATAGTTAGATGCAACGGTGCAGTACAATGATATACTAGGATTGACTTACATTCGTCTGGGTGTTAATGGCAGGCTTTGAATCGCCACAGAAGATCATTTTCGTTTGCGTATCTTCGCGACTTTAGGTGCTGCATCACTAGGTACCTGTGCTGTTTGTATCCCACAATCCAGCTCCGGAAGAGGAGACAGCATAGCTAAAGTATCTCATGATGAGGGAGACGATGGTGGCGGGGTAGGTGAGATGTTCGAGCAGCATGCAAAAAATATCGAGGTCACGAGCAATGACTGGCAAGGACGAAATGGGAGGGTGATTGTGAGACAGGAGCAACGACCGCATGTAATCGTAGTCAGGCTCCTTGGAAAACGAAAGTGTTTGTGAATAGGTGAGCAGCGTCACGAACTCGCGAGGCAGCCCACTGCACAACTCTTCGACGGGCGTGTTCTTCTTCTGCTCGAGTATTGACGAAGACTTTGTTTCCCCGCTGCTAGTGGTCAACCAGGGAAGAGAACCACGTAGGAAATAAATAAGCAAATATGATAAGGATTCGAGATCATCACGGCGCCCTAGACGTGCACCTAGATGACTGTTGATCGAAGTGAAGGCGGGTGTGCCTGTGAGGCGGTGAGCACGGACAAACAGAATGTGACTCCCTGTTGCAGGATCACGATAATGTTTGGCAACTCCAAAATCAACAATAAATATAGTAAGTGCAGGGTCACCGAGGCCGACCAAGAGGTTTTGCGGCTTGATATCGGCGTGGATATAGCCACAGCCATGTATGTACTGAAGGCGAGATATCTGTAGAATTGTCACAAAGATGGTCCAGTCAACCGTTCAGGACTTACCAATTGATCAGCGATGTGAACGACGGTATGAACGTGAAACTTGTGATGCTTGTCCATAAGCTGATGTAAAGTGGGACCAAGGAGATCCAGAACCAGGGCGTCATAGTTCGCCTCCCTCCCGAACCAATGAACAGTGGGAATTCCATCGTTGCTAGTATCAAACGATTTGAGAATATTGTATTCGTGCTCCAGCGCCGACTTCCTTCCGTTAGGGCAGAGTTCCAGCTTGATTGCATACACCTTGTTGGTGAATATGTTCACCACTCTATACACACTCCCTGCGCGTTGGTGCCATTTAAGTGGTCTCCAGGAAAAGAATGTAACAAGCCTGAACCTAGTAGATCCTTTATTCGGAATCGGCCATCGACTCGGATTGGAATAAGAGTCTTGGGGCCATCCGCGACCATTGGATGATTGGTGGAAACACTATGACTCCCAAGACGTCAGTCTTCATTTGATAAGCTTGATGGGTGTTTCAGAACTATGCGGATTCCATGCGGCAATGCTATGGCAGTGTGTGCTAATCAACTTCGCACTCCGCAAATTATGTAACTGCCAGCTGCCACTGATCGCATGATGAACCTTACCTCATGCAATCCAGATTTGAAGTCTGGATTCACCGGCCCTCCTCAGATTATCGGACTTCCGATAAGTTCAAACTCTAGAGTGTCTAGACTCTAGAATTGATAAGTATACATATTATTATTGTTCTTACCATGACCAATTTTGACAGGTGTTGTCAGGCAACTTGAGCGTCATCCTTGGAAAGGCAAGAAGTAAATTCTTTATCGGATAGGCTGGCCCATCCATAAAATATACTCCCTCTGCTCTCACACACCTTTGAGAAGGGCCACCAGTCACCATGACCAGTGAGTGATGCTTTGACTCATGTGTTGTCGACTCGTTTTCAGTTGCCATACACTCAGAGTCTCCTGAATTTCTGATCAAGTGTCATTAGGTCCTAGGATAACCAAGATCTGCTCGCTTAATCAATGTTGACGATTTTTTCAGGCCATGATTCCTATGGCGGAGGTCTTTTTGGCACTTATTACCCTTCCCCAAGCAGCCCCAGGGTGCAGTTTAGTCCTCTGGTACTTAAATAATTTGCTGATTTATCAGGATCTCTAGAATGAGGTTGCAAACCATCGTGACCCGGGACTAGGAGTGGGGGTGAAACGTTCGACTCCACTTCCTCCACCACGGTCTCATTCCATGACTTTGCGGCTCTCGCCGCCTGCTCTGAAAGAGCCAGAAAACGACGAACAACTCAAGCGGCCACAAAAGATGTCCCTGCAACCTCGTTCAAGTCCTGAATCGAGCAGGCGCTCTAAAGATGAGGTGGGCCAAGCGCCCACTACCGTTGCTACGCAACCGTCACAATGTACACAGCAACTTGAAGCAGTTGCTGGGAAGTTCACACCGGACAAACATGTCAGTCAGAATGAAGAAACTGAGCTTACTCGTAAGTGGAATATGGTTTTACTAGGGCTTAGGCATCCTGTTTTAATTGGATTCGAGCAGCTCTTACCAGGAAGCTCATCAACGCCATTGAAACGAACATAGATGCTGAATGCCAGGTCAGTGATGACTCTGTGACACGAGCAACGACCAATCCTCACACAACCAGGAATTTTCCGGAGTCTTGCAGGACGAATATGAAACCCTTGCCTCTTTGGTCGATAACGAATCACTCCAACTGACGAGAACTCCAAGGTAGGTCATATTACACATTCTTCCATGTTTCACATTAATTATATTTGTACAGGTTGACGTACTTGCCAGACCTGACCATTCTTATGGTCCAGTGTCCCAGCGCGGTCCATGATGCTCCAGTCGTCGAGCTTCATGGAGTATTAGTAGGGTTTCAGTTAGCCGCCTACCCTCGAAGCCTTATTCGCATTCAAGCCACCGGCAATTCCAATCTGGAACAAGAAACCATTTCGGCGGTCCCTGATCTAATGTTATTGTTCTCCGCCATGATGCCCCCCAAGACCTGTCGCACCCCTTTCATCCTCGAAACCGCTTTTGCGCAAACTGCCGCCTCGGTGTTTAGGAAGGTTGAGGGAATGGTTGCGGCGTGTCCAGATGTCATTATGGTCGTGGTGATTCTGATCGACAAGAAAAGGCCTTATCGCTCTCCTGTAGGAGGGTCCTCGGCATGGCACAGGTTCAGACAGGATGCCCACCCACTTAAGAAGGAGGAATTTCTTGCAATGTCTGGCTCTCTGCTTGAGGAGGCACCAGCTGTTTCGGAGGCTTTCACAGATCCCGTTGCCGTGGGTGGACACACCTGGGTTTGTATTGACCACGTCAGTTATTACATTTGGCTGAAGAACCCTGCACTCGATGAGGTGATCAAGATCGATGCCGAGAACACCAAACAAACAGAGTAGAGTGCATATGGCGTAAGTCTGCTTATGAATTGCTACCTTTCACCTAATACTAAACAACGTGTTGCAGGTGCTCCCAGGAAATGAGACTGAAATGGAGCATATGAAGGTGGTAGTCAACAGAGGGCTCGCCCTAATCAGAGACGCCGCACTCCACTTTTGCGAGGAAATCGCCGTCCGAAACAACATCGAGTTGTATGATATTGACATCGGTCAAATCTCTCTGCCATCGTCGTGGGATCATTTTCGCACTGCCCTCGTGGACTCGAGGACCACTTTGGCTTATCACCGCTACTTGCATTGGTACAAGAAAGTCTTCAGAGGCAAGAAACGCGCCTGTCTCCATGCTTCCCTGGCCATTGGCGCTTCTTCTAACAACTCTTTCCCTAAACGTCACGCCAAAGGCAAGCATCATGCAGGTTGACTTTTGCCAGGAGCAAGGCTGCTGAGGGCATCAAGTCAATGTGATACAAGATTTGTACGGCAGGTTGATTGTGTACTTTTTCTCTGCGTGTTTTGTATGTAAGATTTGAATATGTTTGTCTGAAACAATGTGCATCGTGAAGCTAGCTGGCCTCTGATTAATTTCACCTCAAGCCTCAAGGCTCTAAATCTCAGATTGGCGATTATGCTCAGCGCATCGTGTCCAACTGCAAGACTGATAGAAAAGTTTGCTGGTTCCGAGCCACTGAGCATCCCGGTAGCATAATGGCCCCTTGTCGTCGACCACCACCCCCTCCCACTGGCACACAAGTGGCAGCTGCTGAGTCTCCGAATCCTCTCCCCGAT
>JBBPNF010000120.1:0-22932 GCA_038090755.1 Leccinum truebloodii | reverse complement strand
TGATCATCGCTCGAAGGGGACCATGAGCGTACGCGTCAGCTCGGAAATGACACGCGCAGGGGGGAGAGCAATGGTGAGGGTCATGTCGGCGTTATCATCGGCGTTGGGCTTGGGTTTTTGCGAGAGTTGGACCTCGAGTTCGAGTTGGCGCTTTGGCTCGGAGCTGGACTTGGCTGCAGGGGTTTGCGTGTTGTTTTGACGAGCGGGACTTTCGTGACTCGCCTCGGTGGAGTGAGCTACGGTCTGAGAGGCGCTCTGGGATGGGGGGTGAGGAAGGAGCTGTCCGATCGCGATGGGTAACCCAAGTGTGTGCCTAAGTGGTTTGGCGCGGGCGTCGAAACTAGAAGAGGGTCAAGTGTGACTCGCAAATCCGAATGAAACTATACGCGCACCCCAGTTAGCGCCCAGCCTCCCGACTTTCTGACTCCTGTTTCCCCATCTCAGGTGGGCACAACATCAGAGTGCGACTGCGATCCGTAGAACGTCGAGGTCGCGTTCCTTGGTGACAAGGTGGGCTTAGCAGGCTTGGAGCTCAGATTGGGCTTTGGCGAGTTTGGTGTTTGTGTTTGTCGCGAGATGATTATGTGGCAGTGTCGCAGTGGCCAGTGTGCCTCGCCGCTGCCTCGTGGCTTGAACGAAAGTCTCACCACCACCATATACTCAGCATAGCGCCAATGACTTCACAGGTCAATCTAACCATGAATCCAACAATGTATGTGCATGTCCTTCTTTGTATCACGGGGCTTGTTGAGGGCGATTCTAGAGCAAAGAAAATCAACATCAAAGGTAAGCGTAGTGTACACGTTTCTTGTTGTATATAAATTGACCTGGTTTCTGCTTTTCTGTTAGCAATCGAACTTCGCTCTGTCGGGCAGCGAAAACGTCCTCTCTCGAGGCGATATCAAGTCAAATTCTCCATAGGCGATGCATCGAAGGTGACGAAGAAAGCAAAACAGAAAAAGAACTGTACCACCTGGGTCGACAATTTCCTTCTGTGCGTACATGTTCGTCCCTCGATGCCAGCGAACTGAATTCTCTCAGTGACGGCAACGACGACTCCATCCTTGTTGTTGAAGTGTACCGAAACCATCGCATTCGACCGCGGGAACTGGTCGGACGCCTCGATGAAACCGTTGGTAGCATTCTCGCAAAGCTCACTGCGGAAAATGGTATGAAGACTTTCTTTGCCGTCCGTTCTGCTGATGCGATCTTTCCAATCAGTCTTCCAGGAGCGTCTTCCAAGCTTGAAGCACACACCCGATGGTTC
Source organism: Leccinum truebloodii (assembly GCA_038090755.1). Lineage (NCBI taxonomy): Eukaryota > Fungi > Basidiomycota > Agaricomycetes > Boletales > Boletaceae > Leccinum > Leccinum truebloodii. The sequence goes on along the minus strand of JBBPNF010000120.1, from coordinate 21,665 downwards.
CGATCTTTCGGGAATCATCATCAATTTTGCGCTGACCGTTAACGCACCTGGGAATACCAACGCAGGCGAACGTCAAGCTGAAGAAGCAGTAACCGAGGGGACCGCAGCGACCGACGCACATGGTCCCACGCCCACAGCTGGCGGCGTACCAAGCTCCACGGTGGACGTTGACTCCAGCCAACCTATCCAAGCATCCACCGAGGGGATCGAAGCCACCGACGCACCCCGCCCCACACCCGCAGCGGTTTGCGCCGCACACAGGGCGGTCGACATTGGCTCCAACGCGCACAAACGCGAAGCTAGGCAGACAGTCACCGAGGAGACCGGAGCGACCAACGCACCTCGTTTCACACCCGCAGTGGGCAATGTATCAGGCCTGGCGGTCGACGTTAACCCCGACGGGGACAAAGGCCAAACTATTCAAGTAGTCACCGAGGCGACCAGAGCCATCGACGCACTTGGTCCCATACCCGCAGCGGTTGCCGTACTATCCTCGGCGGTCGACGTTACCTCACAAGTTGTGACTGGAGTAGAAGCATTCAATAATACGTGGGGTACTTTGTTGAAAAGGATCGAACTGTTTAACAAGATCGTGGCCAGTATTGCCGAGGTATTTTGATATTTAATCTCTCGACACTCCCGTGATCTCACTGCAAGACAGGTTCATCCCTACGCATCGCTTGCTTGGTCTGTTATATCCGCTGTGGGCCAAGTATGTCGTTCTCTCAATCATATCCCTGTCCCTAATTGATCGCGGTGTCGCACACAGGTGCTGGTAGACCAGAAAAATCGCGATGATCGGGTTGTTCGCCTGGTAACCATGATGAGTGACGCCTTCGACTTCGTCAACGACGCCGAACCTTTGAAGGCGATCGAGGCACACAAGAAGGCTATCACGCTTCTGATACAGCAAGTGACGGAGTGTGCGTTCTTCGTCATTGAATATGCCCAACGAAAGAACTTTGGTTAGTCGTCGTCGAATCCGCCTTGCTTTTGTCTGAACTCTGTATGCAGGCGCACGGATGATAAAATACAAGTTCTCTGATATAGATGCAAGGATCGACGGTTACGGGACCAAGTTAACAGACCTCAAGACCTCATTCCTGGAAGGTGTGACGGTGCAAACGGGTATCACGGTCGTTCGTATGATGAATACTGTGGATCATGCCGGTGAGTCTGACCTGTTCAACGGACTGCGCGCGGAACGTTCATGAGCCTCGAATACAGCGAAAGCCATAGACCTGAACGACATACCATACGCAGGTGGTGCCAGATATGTGCAGGAAAAGGGATGCCTTCCTGGGACGCGCGTATCCTTGCTTCGCGAAATCTGTGATATCCTCAATAACCCCGACAAAGATGCCCCAAGAGTGTGCTTGCTCACCGGCGTGGCTGGGTCGGGCAAGTCAGCCGTGGCTCACTCCATCGCTCGACTGTACGACGGGCAGAAGCGACTGGGCTCGTCGTATTGCTTCTCCAGTACCGATGTCGCGAGGCGAAACCCCCAAAACCTGTTCAGCACCATCGCACGGGACTTGTCGGATCACGATCTGCAGTACAAGTCTGCCCTTTGGGATGTCGTGAAAGACGACCGTGCGCTTCGCATGTCCGTATCACCCGCCGAGCAGATCGAGCGGCTCATCATCGAACCCTGTGGGCGTCTCGACCCCATCGGGCCATTGGTAGTCGTCGTAGACGCCCTCGATGAAAGTGGCAGTCCAACCGATCGTTGGCCATTGCTGAAAGCTATATCAAAGCAAATTTCTGATAACACCCTTCCAACCAACCTTCGCTTCTTGATCACTGCTCGACCCGAAGACGACATCTTGACTGCGTTTACCTCGTCGGGCTTAGATTTGGTCCATAAGCAAATGAGAGAGGTTCCTGATGAAGATGTCGATGAAGACCTTAGGACGTTCATCCATGATTCACTTCATCGGTTTAGTGCACTAGAAACTGCCTGGCCTGAGCAAGAGTGGTGTCGACTGCTCGTCCACCGTTCACAACATCTCTTCCAATGGGCTTCTGCTGCCTGTACATTTATTGCAGGAAAGGGCTCTACTGGAGTCCCACCATCAAAGCGACTGAAGATCATTTTGGAGCAGGGAAAGAATACCACAGTCCGCCCTCTAGATGACCTATACCATACCATTTTAGGACAGCTATTTACGTTGAGTGAGGCTCAGCAGTCCTTCCGAAACGTGATGGCCATTGTGCTGGCATTGCAAGAGCCACTCTCATTGGTGTCTCTTTCTTCGTTATTTGAGGCACAAGAGGAGTGGGATTTTCGGGACATCATCAAACCCATGGGCTCGTTGTTGAATGGAGTACATGATGAAGAGAAACCCATCCGACCACTCCACACATCATTCCGTGACTTCTTGCTGGACCAAAAGCGGAGTTCCATCTTCCATGTAGTCATCCAATCCCATCACTCTCTGTGCCTTGGCCAAGCTCTGATTGCATGCATGAAAAAGAAGCTTCAGTTCAATATCTGTGATCTCAAGGACTCTCGACAGTTCAACTCCACTATCCCTGATCTGCCAAGTCGAGTAACACAAGCTTTTCCCCCTCAGTTGGCATACTCTTGTCAATACTGGATGGTTCACCTGCAAAACTCTACCCCTGACCAAGATGTATGGCATGAGACCACATCTTTCTTCAAGACTTTCCTTCCCTACTGGCTTGAAGCCATCAGTCTTCTCTCAGTCATCTCACCACAGACAATGATCTTATCTGCCATTGAGGCCTGTAACAGCCTGTCAAAGTGGGCCAAGGTGAGATGATCCATGACAATTTGTGATCAATATTCAATGTGCATAATGACAGGACCATGAAGTTGGCATGATAGCATCAGAGGCATCTCAATTCATCCAAGTATTTGCTCCTGTTCTAAGAGACTCCACTTGCCATCTATACCTGTCTGCCATGCCTCAAACCCCCTCTGGCTCTCCACTCTGTGCACTCTGGTCTAATCACCTGCAGAAACATGCATCCATCACCTCTGGGCATCCTGCAAATTGGCCAGCTGAGGTTCATGTTATGCCAGGTCATCAACATTGGGTCACATCTGTTGCCTATTCACCTGATGGGACTCACATTGTCTCTGGCTCTTGGGACGAGACTGTTAGGGTTTGGAATGCAAGCAGTGGCCAACTTGTTGCAGGTCCATTTGAGGGACACACAAGTGTTGTCAGCTCTGTTGCCTATTCACCTTATGGAACTTGCATTGTCTCTGGATCTTGGGATTTTACCATTAGGGTTTGGAATGCAAGCAGTGGTCAACTTGTGGCAGGTCCATTTGAGGGGCACACATCTGCTGTCAACTCTGTTGCCTATTCACCTGATGGAACTTGCATTGTCTCTGGCTCTAGGGACAACACCCTTAGGGTCTGGAATGCAACCAATGGTCAGCTTGTGGCAGGTCCATTTGAGGGGCACACAGATGAAGTCAACTCTGTTGCCTATTCACCTGATGGGACTCACATTGTCTCTGGCTCAGAGGACAACACCATTGGAGTTTGGAATGCAACTAGTGGTCAACTTGTGGCAGGTCTGTTTCATGGACATACAGATCCAGTTAAATCAGTTGCCTTTTCACCTGATGGGACTCACATTGTCTCTGGCTCAAAGGACATGACCATTGGAGTTTGGAATGCAACTAGTGGTCAACTTGTGGCAGGTCTGTTTCATGGACATGTAAAATCAATTGAATCAGTTGCCTTTTCACCTGATGGGGTCCACATTGTCTCTGGCTCAGTGGATGAGACCATTAGGGTTTGGAATGCAACCAATGGTCAGCTTGTAGCAGGTCCATTTCAAGGACACACACAACCAGTCACCTCTACTGCCTATTCACCTGATGGGGTCCACATTGTCTCTGGCTCTGGGGACAACAACATTAGGGTTTGGAATGCAACCAATGGTGTCATAGTGGCAGGTCTTTCCAAGAAAAACACAGGATCAATACGTTGTGTTGCATACTCACCTGATGGAACCTGCATTGCCTCTGGCTCAGATGACAAGACTGTTATGGTTTGGAATGCAACCAATGGTCAGCTTGTGGCAGGTCCATTTGAGGGACATCAAGAATGGGTTGGATCTGTTGCTTATTCACCTGATGGGGCCCACATTGTCTCTGGCTCAGGGGACAAGACCATAAGGGTTTGGGATGCAACCAATGGTCAGCTAGTGGCAGGTCCATTTCATGGACACACAGAACCAGTCACCTCTACTGCATATTCACCTGATGGTACCCACATTGTCTCTGGCTCTTGGGACAACACCATTAGGGTTTGGAATGAAACCAATGGTCAGCTGGTGGCAGGTCCATTTGAGGGACATATAGGATCAGTCAAATCTGTTGCCTATTCACCTGATGGAGCCCACATTGTCTCTGGCTCAGATGACAAGACCATAAGGGTTTGGGATGCAATCCATGGTCAGCTTGTGGCAGGTCCATTTGAGGGGCACATAGACTCAGTCCTCTCTGTTGCCTATTCACCTGATGGAACTTGCATTGTCTCTGGCTCTCAGGACAATACCATTAGGGTTTGGAATGCAACCAATGGTCAGCTTGTGGTAGGTCCATTTGAGGGACACACAGATGATGTCAACTCTGTTGCCTATTCACCTGATGGAACTTGCATTGTCTCTGGCTCTTGGGACAATACCATCAGGGTTTGGAATGCAACCAATGGTCAACTTGTTGCAGGTCCATTTCAGGGACACACAGGAGGAGTTATTTCTGTGGCTTATTCACAAGATGGAACCCACATTTCCTCTGGGTCATGGTATAACACTATCAAAGTGTGGAGTGTACAAGGTCTTCTCTCCCTTGGTGCTTTGGATGGAACAGATGGTTGGATCAAAGGTTCTTCTGATGTTGTCTGTTTTGGATGGGTTGCACCTTGGAATAGGCAGCTTGCTTATCTTCCCTGCCATTCTTTGATTATAACTCCTGACAGAGTTTGGCAGCTTTCCATTGATCAATCCTTGTTTGGAGAGTCCTGGGTATCTTGTTGGAAATGATTGGCTTGTACAGTATCTTGGTTATGATACATTGTGCCTTGGTCCCTCAGATATTTTGTACTTGTACATTGCTCTTTGCAGAATATGTCAACTCATACTGAATCAAATGAAACTACTATGCATGGTAGTGGAAAAATATAAACAAGAAAAACAAAATACTCAGATGCTGCTAGAGAGATGTGCCAGTAGTAATTGATCAAAATAATCAACTCTGAGTCTCATCCTCTCGCCTCTGCCTTGCCTTTGGTATCAACTCCTTCATCGAGAATGCCCGCTCCATGGCACACTCCCCTCCCCGTCCTCATCGTCTTCATCAAACAGCACAGGCGGCGCGTAGGCGAAAACATCGGCTGTAGACTCATCCGCACACTCTGGCGTCACACCTTGACCGTACCAGCAGCGGCCGTGGCATCCGTCTCCGTCGACACGGTCAACGAAGGCAGTACCAATGACTCTGTCACGTTGGGATGAGCGTGCCCGTTCCCAGTCGTCATGGCAGCATTCCGCACCACCGGAGGAGGCTCAGGCTGCTGCTGCGGAATCATAAACGAAGGCTCCGGGGACCTCGATCGTGAGCCCGACAGCGAGGGGTACCCTCGACTGCAGCACCTCACCGTTCAAACTCTCCCTCCCAGTCGCATACGACGACACCGATGCCGAATCCCTCCAAGACCTCCGAACTCGGTTTCGCTCGTCTGCTTCCACCCTCCCCGCGGAACGACCGTCGCCGCCGCCATTGTCGTAGTCCGTGCCAGGGGTGTAACCACCGAAACAGGACCGTCCAACTCGCATTGCGCAACGCCGATCGCAATGGCACCCTCAACGGACCTTCGCCTCGGCCCCGTCAATGCCCTCGTTCCGCATCCAAACGCCCATTATCAGGCGAACTCGTAGACCTCGCGTGCCCTCGACCGTTCGTCGTCGTCGTCGTCGTCGTCGCTATCGCCATATCCATCCCCAACCGTCGAAGACTTGGGGAATGTGCTGGGAGGGCGGTCGGCGCGAACGCCTGGGTAAGCGTGCGGCCGTTTTGGATACAGGGAGTTGCTGCGTTGCTGGCGCCGGCGGTGAATGATCATCGCTGGAAGGGGACCGTGAGCGAACGCCGGTTGGGACCGTCAGGTCGGGAATGGCATGCACAGGCGGGAGAGAAATGGTTAGGGTCTTATTGGCGTCTGCATCGGCGTTGACCTTTGATTTTTGCGGGAGGTGGACGTCGGATTCGAGTTGAGGCTTAGGCTATGACCTGGACTCGGCTGCCTGGCAGCCTGTGGGTGTTGTTTGGACGAGGGGGGGACTTTCGTGGCTCGCCTCGGTGGAGTGAGCTACGGTCTGAGAAGCGCATTGGGACGGGGTGAGGGAGGAGCTGTCCGAAAGGTAACCCAAATGTGCGCCCAAGTGGTTTGGCACGGGCGTTGAAACTAGAAGATGGTCAAAGTGTGAGCGAAACCGAACGAAAGTATACACGCACCCGACAGGTTCTCCGAGTCGTCGTTCTGAGTATCGCCCCGATCCAAGGCCTGGAGAGCCTTGAGTCCCTGATTCCCCATCTCTACCCTAACAGCAGCGCAGTCGATGAGCGTACGACATCGTGCGCGACAGCGATCCGACGAGCGTCGAGTTCACGCTCCTTGGCACAAGGTGGGTTTCGCAAGCTTCAAGCTCTGCTTGGGCTTTTGCGAGTTTGGTACATATTGTTGTTACCGGGTGCGGGTAGTACGAGCGTGAGCGCAAATGGAGCAACGGCGGCGGCTTTGGCGTTGGAGGAAGGTTGGGTGGAGATGGAGGCGGGGATCCCGAGGATTCTGTGATCTGAGCAAGTCGGATTTTTGTAGTCGCTGACATGCGCTCCCCTCTGCACCACGCATCCACAAATTCCATGGCTTCGTATGGCCGCACGTCTCAGCGTCTCGACGGTGACGTGCTGTCTCTCCCGAATGTTAGCGGGCAGCCTCGACAAGAACTCGCGTTTTTCTTGACCGGGATCCTCATCGGCATCAGCACCGTCAACACCAGCACCCTCCTCCCCCATCTGGCATGGTTCAATCCGATCAAGCACCACACACCGCTCCCACACGTCTGCATCTGCAGGCAGGCCCGCCTAGTGCATGATCATGATGTGTGGCCGATCCATCACCCGTTTCTCGCGTACGAGCGTGTTCGAGACCTTGGCGCTCAGACGGAGCACAGCAACGACATCCGAGTCCGAGTCCGAGTCCGAGTCCGCCGCCGCCGCCGCTCGTTTCATCTGCGTCGCCACGAGAGACTGGACGTCCACCTCGGCCAGTATCGCGTAGTATCGGGGCGGCCCAGGCGTTTTGACTTTCTTCTCTCTCTCCCTTTCCTCCTTTTCCGCCCTAGCTCCCTTCTTCTCCGCCCCCGCCGGGACCCACCTCTACATGCGCCCAAGTGCCTCCTCGAGCGTCTCACGACGACGTTCATTTCCACGCACTTGTCCACTTCCCGGTTCTCGGATACGATACAGAGACTTGGTGGAAGTAGGGAACACAGACCATTGTCACAATAATACTCGCCGGAATTCCATTCTTGAGGAAATCAATGTTGGTAAGGTAAAACTGCCCGAGATCATCCTCTTGCGCTGCTGCCCTATAGATCCCGTCACATTATCAGCACACAAGGGCCACAAGAACTATGGAAAGGGAGGAAGGAGAGGAAAGGAAAGGGGAGGAAGAAACACGAAACACAGGAAATACGAGACGTACGCAAGCTGGTTTAGGAACCCAGAGACTGGCATACATCCCAGTTGAACAAATCAGTGCGGTCAGGAAGATAAGCAGGTTCGCGGGACTGCTGGGGAGGTCTTTGCCCACTTGTTGTGCAATCGGTACCAGGAGGACACTTGCTATAGTGTGGCTACTAAATGTTGAAACAACCTGCAATCATGGGGGATGGGTCAGCGTCAGTGCGACGAGGGAAGTACGACGAGGAACAACAAAAAGTGGAACGGGGAAAAGAAAAGCGTACCAGGACGACAACGGAAAGAACGAGGACGGTGTACAACGCCCGCCCTTCGAGCATGCGATGAACTAGACCATCCATTGTATCCATCAACCCACTCGACTTGACTCCGTTCCCGAGCCCAATGCCGCCCATCATGGGCCAAGAACACGACCGTCCATGCAAACTGCTCAAAGTCATCCTAAACCGAACCGTAGTTAGCGCTCAGTAAGACATCCTCCTCCCCACGATACCTTTTTCAAAAACCCCGTCGCAAAGAACGCAACGATCGGAATAATGGCAATAATACCCATGTCCCCAATCGCAGGCGTGATCTGGCGCTCGACGCACCACAACATGATCGTGGCCAAACACACCACGGTCACCCACCACTGCTTCAACGTGAATTCTTCCCTCGTAGGCCTGATCTCAATCTCTCCGTCCCCATCCGGCGTACGTGCGGGCTGGTAGCTCGCCAGCGGATCAGTACGATCGAGATGATCGACACGGGGAGTGCGACGGCGAACCAGCTCGCCCAGTCGAGTTGCGGGTCCATAAAACCGATGGAAATGAGGTTCTGGGGCGAGGAGATCGGGGAGCTTTGTCCGCCGATATTGGCGGCGAGTGCGATTCCGAGCTGTGCATGTGCCACAACTGTCAGAGGTGGTTCTACACGGGTAAGAATGGACGCACGATCAAGCACGGCGCGAAAGACGCCCTGGCAGGTAACGTTCGAAGGATGGGCTGTTCAGGAAATTAGAGAGCGAACGGACGGCACTAAGCGGACATACGCGGATCAACGTGAAACAAAGTTCTGGTGCAGCGACATTACTGAAGCTATATGTTGGTCGCCACTCGAATAATGGAAACAAATAAGGGCCCACCTAATCCACATGCTGGCAAAGCATGACACGAACATAAAAGCCAAAAGAACTGTTCGCGGCTTCGATCCGGCCATGCTCAACAGGCGCGTGATCAGCATCCGATCCATGTTCGTCTTGCTTAGAGCAGTGGGTGTAAACATGACCGAGAATACGTGCCTAAGTGGCATGCTAATCAGTGGCATGCCAGGCAGTGATTTGGCAACATACTTGGTCGCGTCAGGTGTTGACAGTCGAACCGAATCTCACCGTCCAAATGAATGACCCTAAAGACGACCAAAAGAAGTCGATGTTACGAAGAGCGGGATTGCGTAAACAGCGTCAGATCAAGCATCATACAACGAAAATGACATATACATAGACCTCGGACGCCCACAAAGTTGCACTGCAGATCAGGATGGCAAATCATTTGTTTGCTTCTGGGCCGTCCTTGACAAACTGGATGTTCATCAGAGTCACGAACACAGTGACGGTGATGATGAGGAAGATTCTCTTACGCTTCAATCTGAAGCCGAGCGGGGTTGGGATGTTGATGATACCTGCATCCGTTTCCTCTCGGACGAGGATGCCTGCACCAGCCATATCAGAGGCGTCCGCTGTTCCGTGGTGTTCCTGTGCCAGCATCTGGCGCGAGATCGTGTCGGGTGATTCTGCGCTTGAACAAGAGACGGACGTCCAAAGCATAATTAGTCCTGGAATTCCACACGGTCTCGGCTGGTAGGGATGCAATGATATCCGTTCTTGAACCTTCCTGCAATGCGCCTTATCGGCGACTCGCTGGTGCTGTTGGCAAGCGGTCGAGTATACTCGACCTCGTCTTCATCGTCTTCATCATGCCCGTAGTCGTCCATGTAGTGCTCCCCGGCCTCGAGGCCATCAGTGACGAGGTCCTCGAGCGCCTGCAATTCGTCAGAAAGCGCCCTTTCCTTTTCCTCGTAATCTTCTTGAGTTCCTGGTAGAGTAGCGGTACAGAGACGGCGTTTATTGAGGAAAAGTCAGGCTGTTGCTCGACGAGTGATGTGTGCTCGTTGGCCTTGATGTCGACGAATGACTGACTGAAGCGGTGGAGTTCCTTTTCGATATGTCGCTTGAGGACGTCATAGCTAGAATGGAGTCGCGGATGAAATAGAAACTGCAACGCACGCGATGTACTCGTCCCACCAGTCTGCGACGAGTGCTGAGCCAATCGACGCGCTCGTTTGATCGAACAGTGTTTGAGATCGATTTGTCAGCCGCGTCGCGAACCATGGTGGCTCACTCTATGAATTTACCTCCTCCGAGCTCTTGTGGCATCCTTCTTCTGACCGTTGCATACATTCAAGCTAGCTGACCTGTGGTCCGTGTATCACGATAGAAAAAGTGCGCGAGCTGTGCATCCAGTGACTGTTCAGATCCATGTGCGTCTTTCCCTCAGCATTCCTTATGTTTATGTTTTTCTGCCTGTAATCACAATGCTGTCATTGAGCAGGCAAAGCTGAGGTGTGATGGCAATGTACGCACTTTGATGCCCGACGAGTCGATCGTCTTTTTCACCCGAGTGTTTGCTCGGTCATCCTCAACACCTCAGATCCCCTCCTCTCTCACCTCTCCCACCCCCTCCAAAACACCGATTATACTATGCCATCACTGAATGGATGGCATCGCGAATGGAGGATCAGGAAACGAGACACTGTGGTACACGGGGAAATGGACACGGTTGTGGATGTGGAGACGCGATTAATGAACTCAACGACGCTCTTAGTGGCATAGTCGGCAGGCAGCCACGAGACATTTTCGTTGAGTTGTGCGCAGTGCCGTTCGGGTGAGTACCAAGGGACAGAAAGGATGGGAGGGCAAGCGAAGCCAAAGGATCACGCAAACTGACCCTGAAGACGACGGAAACCCCCTCGGACTCGTGCAGTCTGTTCACGGAAAATTTAGTATGTGATATCTGAACATTTAATTCATTGAAGTCGACGGCAAAGTAAACCTAGATAGAAACTCTACCGCAGTCCATTAGATCCTTTGAAGAAAATGTCGTGACTCATCAGTAAACGTAATTGTGTTTTAGAACGACGCAGAAGACGAAATGTATACGTGGTAGGCTAAACATACCAGATTGTTCATTAATATATACCTTACCGTCGGGAAGTAGGGAACACGCACCATCCATCGTCGCGATAATACTCACCGGAATTCCATTCTCGAGGAAATCGATGTTGGTGAAATAAACATGTCCGAGATCATCCTCTTGCGCTGCCCTATCTATCCCGTCAAATTATCAGCACACGAGGGCCACGAGAACTATGCAAAAGGAGAAAGAAAAAGTTGGAGAAAAGGACTCGGAAACACACGAAACCAAGCGCAGTGTTGATGTCACGTGTCAATGTGTGTCTGTGTGTACTATTACAACGGCGTTACGGCGCGTAGTCCGGTCCTTGTGTTTCCCTCACTTCACAGACACGCAGCGCCCCAAACGTGCATCGCAAGAATATATGACCCATCGCACAGTGTCATGATCTCGTCGAGGCTAACCCAATTCCTCTACAACATCAGTCCCCTGATCCTGCCCTTGACCCACCACACCCTGTGAGCTCGAGTGATCCGATCCCGCTGCGCTCCCCTCTGCATGCATCCATGAATCCCATGACCTCGAATGGCTGCACGTCTCAGCATTTCGACGGTGACGTGCTGACTCTCCCAAATGTTAGCGGGCAGCTTCGACAAGAACTCGTGTTTTTCTTGATTAGGATCCTCATCGACATCAGCACCGTCAACACAGCACCCTCCCCTACCATCAACGCCATCACTCTATCGCTCCACAACAGGGCGTCTGAACGAAAACGAAAACATCGGCTTACTGGCATCCGATCAAGCACCGCACACCGCTCCGGTCTGCGTCTACAGGCAGGCCCGCCTGGTGCACGATCATGATGTGCGGCCGATCCATCACCCGTTTCTCGCGTACGAGCGTGTTCCAAAACTCGGCGCCGACACGTAGGATAGCGACGACGTCCGAGTACGAGTACGAGTCCGCCGCCGCCGCTCGTTTCATCTGCGTCGCCATTCGAGACTGGACGTCCACCTCGGCCAGTATTGCGCAGTATCGGGGCGGCGCAGGCGTTTTTACTTTCATCTCTCTCTCCCTTTCCTCCCTTTCCGCCCTTGCTCCCTTCTTCTCCGCCCCCGCCGGGACGTACCTCTACGCGAGCCCGAGTGCCTCCTCGAGCGTCTCACAACGTTCATTTCCACGCACTTGTCCACTTCCCGGTTCTCGAATCCCTCCGTCTGGTGGATGAACTGCCAGAGAATGACTTCGAGCGACATTCCGACCTCGTCCGCCCGGAGCGTCTGGTGCTTGTCCCCGTGGTGCGACGCCGCATATGCGAACGAGCGTCGCTGGCAGTTGAGCGCGAGTAGGCGGGTGGAAGCTGAAGACAGCTTCGCGTGGTGTTGTTGCAGTATACAAGTACATATATGTCTCAATATACACTCGTACTTGTCGGCGATGACGACATCGTATTTTTGGAGAGCTTGAACATATTTTTGAGAAAAAATTGGAGCAGCCTTCTTGGCCTGCACGTCGTCGCTTTGCGTGTGTTCGAAAGAGATGGGTGAGAGCGATAGAAACCGAGATCTTTCCTGTATTCAAGCGCGTACTGACTCGGAACGTAATCGAAAGCGCATATACACATCCTGGAATAGCGACTGGGACGATAACTATCTTGCCAGACTGCTTGTAGTTAGCCTGATCCGACTCGAGGTCGGGCAAGTCCATCCTGTCCTGCTGAGTGCCCCACCAAATCAGGAACCTCTCCCACGTTGCGATGATCCCCTTGTCGTGCAGATAGCCCTCGAACGCGCTACTGTTTGCCTTGATCTCGTTCTTGACCCACTTGAGGTAAACTTGCGTCTCTCGGCGTTTCATTTTCGACATCGGTAGTTTAGCATCGTTGTGCGATCCCGAAGTTCGCGGACCGGAGTGATTTGGTAATTTCACGCCGGGTCGCGGTACATCATGTATAGTTCGTCGAACTTGACTTTGAAGAAGACCAAGGAGCCGATCGGGTATGGCAGTCACTTCAAGTCGACGCGTGAGGTCGAGGTTGTGCTGGGCTTAGAATCGACGATATTCGTGCGGACGACGAACCCTTCGAGCGGTTTCCACTTTCCCGTCTTGGCGACTTTGTCGGCAAAGGTCTTCACTTGCTTAAGCGTGTCGTATTCAATGATGGTCGTCTTCCACAAGCCCCACTCGTCTGCGAACGTGTCTACGACATATCCTGAGAGTATGTGGAACTCTTTGCACGACTCGTTGATACCGTGCACGGTGCAGGCATGACCATCGATTGTCATATGACATCGAAGGAGTCATTTTCGACGACGTGGAAAGGCCCACCATCAGGGTGACTGTCCGATGGGTCGCCGTATTCGTCGTTGGATTCTTCGGATTCATCAGAGTCGCGAGTAGGGAAGACTTGGAGCGAGAGAGATTGGGGAGCGAGCGAAGTCATGGCATTTGTTTTGGTGGTAACATGGGAGTGGGAGTGGGAGTGGGGGTGGGAGTGGGGGTGGGGGTGATGATGGGAGGCCGAGGAAGGCCCGTCAGAGGTTTCGTCGAAGACTTGGGGAATGTGCTGGTGGGAAGTCGGCGCGAACGCCTGCGCCTGGGTAAGGGTGCGGCCGTTTTGGACGCAATGGGTTACTGCGTTGCAGTTGCTGGCGCTGAATGATCATCGCTCGAAGGGGACCGTGAGCGTACGCGTCAGCTCAGGGATGGCATGCGCAGGCGGGAGAGCAATTGTGAGGGTCATGTCGGTGTCTTCATCGGCGTTGAGCTTGAGTTTTTGCGGGAGCGGAACGTCGGGTTCGAGTCGGGGCTTAGGCTCGGACCTGGACTTGGCTGCCTGTGGGTGAGGGTTTGGGTGTTGTTTGGATAAGGGGGGACTTTCGTGATTTACCTCGGTGGAGTGAGCTACGGTCGGGGTGAGGAGGAGGAGCTGTCCGATGGGTAGCCCAAGTGTGTACCTAAGTGGTTTGGCGCGGGCGTCAGGACTAGAAGATGGTCAAGTGTGAGCAAAGACGAATGAAACTATACACGCACCCCAGTTAAGTATCGCCCAGCCTCCCGACTTTCTGACTCCTGTTTCCCCATCTCAGCCCAGACAGCTGCGTGGTTCATGAGGGCACGACATCCGAGTGCGACTGCGATCCGTAGAACGTCGAGCTCACGTTCCTCTTGGAGCTCAGATTGGGCTTGTGCGAGTTTGGTGTTCATCAGCAAAGTTGCAAAATTGTGACGACATGTGACTGAGTGTGACAGTTATGACACCTGACGCCGAGCAAATATATGATGTCACATATGCTCGTCACGTGAAAACATACGATACAGGCAGCATATCATTGTTGCATCATTGTTGCCCAGATAGATATACTCCTCCCGTCCCTGTTGCTCAAATTATATACCATTCATAATATTTTCATGTCTGTGATATTGTGTGATATGGTCGACCAATGACTCGGAATAACGAATCATAGTTATATGTCTGTGATATTGTGTGATATAACCGACCGTTTCACAATGAATGAATTGTGTTGAGTTTACCCATAACTACAGTGCACCGTAACCTTCCTTAGTGAGAACATCGTCGTCAAGCTCTTCACCTTCATCAGCAACCACCAAATCTTCCACCGTCTCTGTGTCAACCGCCGGTCTGTCTTCCTCCTCGCCTCCATCCGAATCCTCCTCCACTTCCGAGTCCTCTCTCTCTTCGTCCGAGCTGCCAGCTTCATCATCGGAGTCGTCGTCATCGCTTACTTCTTCTTCTTCCACATTCTCGTGATCATTCTTTTCCATGTGACCCCCGTCGGCATGAAGAAACTCGTCCCAGTGCCTAGACCCCTTGTGTCCGATTCCACCACCCCGAAAGCGCATGAACATGTCCCGGTCAACGAATCTATTCGAAGAATAAGTAGATAAAACAATGTATCATAAAACACTTACATGTTTACATCAAAGAGACACCAGTCTTTGTCCTCCTGGTCGTCTTTCCGCACGATTGATGGTCCAAGCAAGTCCGCAGTCACTCCATTTCCGAATGATGGGATCAAATGAGCACCCCGGATCACATCGCTCGGATCAAGGAATCCAAACGCGTCCGGATCGTTCTCAGGTAAAAACCCGACTTTTGGGAGCCGACGTGCGCCAAATCCAGAGGGTAAGTTCGTGTTGCGCCCAAACCAACGAACGAATAGAATGTCGAATCGCTGGAGGTTCGAACCATTTTGACCGTCCCCGTAAAAGCGAACGTTGAGATGAAAGATGAGGACAACGCGAGCATACCAATAGGGGTGGCGGTCCTGGTCTGTTTCCTGTGAAAGAACGATCACGTCTGGATGTGCGCGGACTGTGATGCTATCCTGTTCTCGCCGTAAGTCGTAGGTAGTGTAATTTACTCGCAAGACCTTGTGCGGATAGACTTTGTCTTCAGAGATCACAACGGAATCGCGCTCCTCATCAGAGAATTGGAGCTCATCTCCTGTATACTGCATACCACGTAGTCGTCCAAGTAAATGATCCTTGAGCCGGCGAATACGAAAGTTCTCCAGAGACGTCAGCCCTAACAGGTACTCGGTGTACAGCTGATCACTTACCTGGATTCCGGGATCCTCAGCATGCGCATGCAACCAAGCAGTGAGAGCAAAGGCATCCCTCGAATGTTTTGCCATGTACTAGTTAGTGGTCGGATGGCGACGTGCGGACACGAGATGGCAAGTCGCGTTCCGAGCGTGGCCTTAGGTCTAGGTCTGAGCTGTTCAAGATCACGTTTATCACGGAGTTGATGTAACGCGTGCGAGATTCTTGCTTGGTCAACGAATTGACCATGGTTGTTTTGTTCTTGGAGGTTCGAGGGTATCGGCGCTTGACTCGCCGGTGCTGCAACTCTCCCTAACGGAAAGGAAAAAAATTAGACGTCAGATACATTGAACATACTGACTTGGATCACTTACCGGCTGTGTTGTATAACTATCCGTAGTGCCCATCTGACGGATTGTATCCGGATAGTCGCCGAGCGCGTGAAACTTGTATGTCGTCAAATTGAGCTTGCGTTCCTTACGCTGCATCCCAGTTCTAGGCAGTGTCCCTGTTTTCGCTGCGAGTGCCGCAGTGCGGCGGCCACGTGCAGAAGTTTCTTGAGGGAGCTCGTATGTCCGGTAGTACTCGCAGGTGGTCTTCATGAAGCATTGTATTGATTTTCGAAGGGCAATGACAGCCTTGTCGAAGAACGCAAGAGTGTCAGTAGTGTGCACACGTAACTTAGCGTATGCATGCCAGCTAGCGAGGTCGAAAAGCATGTCCAGAATGCATTTGTTATGCGGTTCTGGCAGTCGACCTTCGAAACAGGTCATAGCACACTATCAAGAGGTCAATACGAAACATAGTAGACAGCAGTTCGTGCACGCGCCTGTAAAATATCCTCAAAGTCCCGGGCTGCCAACTTCTTCATCGCAGACACATTTTGGTGAAACTTGCGGATAGTAGTCCCCCGACCAAAAGTTGGAACCGCACGATAACTGAGCCGAGATATACGTGAGAGAAAGATACTAGGTGATAGCACAATCACAAACTATACCTTTCGTCAAGCAGTCGGAGTGAATCACCACCTTGTGCAATACAAATACGGAAAAGGTGTGTGAGGATAGCCTTCCACACGCCGAGTTCGAACTCGTGGAGGAGGTCAATGACAAATAGCTTGAAGAGGTTCACCCCTTGTTTGTGTAGACGATCTGAAAATGCGTTCTTGGCACAATTTCCTCATTAGCCAATCAATGCATAGAGTTACTAGCAGATAGTAGTAGACATACCACCGTTGGAACATATGATCCACCTTGCAAAAGATCACGAACGCGATCTCCATCAATCCTCATTCCTTTCTCGAAGATAAGCCGACGTGCTGCCTGAATGGTCGCCCGACGACTAGGATTATCAGTCCTAATTCTTTTGATACGCAGTTTCATATCTCGAACTGCTCCCATCTTCATAAGTTCAGACTTTTGAATTAAGCACCGGGGGCAGGGGTGTTTACCGAGGAATTTGATCCCCGAAAGCAACACTCTAGGCGAATGATTTAATGACAGATGTCACTGTGAATGTGATTTTAGTGAACTTACTTTTCGGGGTAATCCGCCGAGTAGCTGAAAAACCGCGGAAAGACGCGTCTTACCACCCCATCCTTGCAACGAATAACCATTCCATGTTCATAAGCATGCATGAACTTCTCGTCCAACAAAAGAGCCCAGATTGCCTGCATTAGTTCTCGCTTACAATGCGTGAGTACTTCCCTCGAGGCCGATTCCCCAAAGTGATGCATATAGTGAGTTTGAAAATCGGCTGGAAGCTAGTTAAGATCTCGATTAGATTTGAGACACAACAAAAATATTAGCTCAACGTACAGTAGGGATGTAGGCAATGTGATGACAGGCGTTGGAGGTTGGTTTTCCACGTACATATTTCGACTCATTTCCGAAGAACAAGTAGAAAGGCCAGAGGGAGGCATCTCCGAAGCTTGCAAGATGTGTCGAATCTGACCACATCATTAGCGAAGCAACGACTCTTTCGAGATCGTCTCCAGGGTCCCGCGGTAATGAGTTGATCTCATCATAGGCTTCGCGCATCTCGGCTGAAGCGTAAGCCTCTGAGTAAACCTCCTGCACTCGCTCGCCAACCTTCCAGTACTGGGTGAACGGTGTGGTATTGAAGGTCGTAAATACTTCATCCTCGAACACAGATCGTATGACGTCAACGATGTTGCGATGATAGATCCCGCCGACCTCGAATTCGGGAGCTTTGTCTTCGGAGGGAAATGGAATTTTTTCTTTTGGTAATCTGATTTTCACGCTTGAGTTTCTCCAGCCGTGCTTTGTGGGGAAATGTCCGTCGGCTCCCGCTAGGAATTTGTCCAGGCGCTCCGCTTCACGTGCATGATTAAAGGTGATAACATCGGGTGCGTAGAAACGGGGGTGATTAACGAACTTCGACATGCGCTCAAGTTCTTCCGCAGACCTTGCGCCGGTCGTGCCCGAGTAGTGGTAGGTCATGAAGAGACCACAGGACGCATTGGAAAATGGAGCGAAGGGATCAAGTGAATGTTCTAGTCCAGGAGCACCGTGCAAAGGGTGTGCGTCCTCGCAATCGTCACTGGAAAGCGTCGGTGCATCAACAACTTTACTTAATGTGTCTGTAGGAGTATGGGTGGGCCGACGAGGATAGATGCGGTAAAGTCCCATGGAATCCGGTTCGGTTACGAATGGAGGGGAGTCCTCGACAGAGGACATGCCTTCTGAAGAAGCTGGGGATGGGGGAGGCGGGTTTTTAGGTGGTGCGTGTTGCTGGCGCAATGCGGAAAGCATATGCTCGGGAAGGTTAGAGTTTCCGGGTAGAAAGTCCGTGTACCGCGCTGGCATGCGAATGCGACGGCCTGAGCGTTGTGATACGATAGGTGGTGGTGACGGCTCGGCTGGTACATTCATCTCGATCTGTACTCGTCACATTAATCATTAGTAAAGTTGAAGCTAAGATAATGACGTACCTCTGGTATCACATCATGGTCGACTGTCTCTTGAGGCTCAGCACTGTGATCAAACAGCTCTACTTGGTCAAATAGCAGCTCAGGGTTTGGTGAGGCAATGCGTGCCCGTTTTTCAACCGGTCTCTGTTGGAATATCTCATCAGTAAATGAGATATTAGACTTACATTGAGGTTTATGCGCAGATAACTTTTTCCGAGTGGGAAAAGATCCACCGCATGAAATACAGCTGTATGGCATGGGTTTCACGCACTGTTTGTCAGTAGTCGGGGTCACGTCGTGGCGCCGTTCATGGCCTCAGGACTCGAAAGTTCTTTATATTATCGGTCAATGCTACAAAAAAGTAAACTATACTTGCATAATAGGTCAGGAACAATGAGAATTAATCTATGGAGACTCACGAAGCACTTGATGAGGAGGAGACATCTTATTTCCCTGTGGATGGGTCCCCTCGAGCATGTCCCCGGACTGCAGCGGCGCGATAGCGACTGTGATCATCACGGAGTTAGAATCTTCAGTAACCTTCGGTTATGTAATCAATCGGAGTTCTATTTATATAAAACGCGGACCATGAAGTGGTCTTTATCTCTTTATCTCATCGTCCGATCACCGGCCCATCTGATAATGTCCGATCACTATGGCAGCGACGACGAATTCGACAGTGGGGTTGCATCTCAGTGAGTTTCATTACCGCTCGCTTACATTTCTTACGTAGTAGAGATAGGAACGCCGAGGCGCAAATAGCCGACGACCCCGAAGCTGGGCGGAAAGCGTGCCTTAGTGTTGCACGTTACATCCCTCGTGCTCTCGATGCTTTTTGTGACATCAAGGAGGTAATCAAGACGTGTGTGATATTCGATCGTGCCGAGGAAGGTGACGAGATGGCTGAAAAGATGGCTGACCGGATCTCGAACATCATGTGAGTGATTTCTTGGATATATGCGCGCATATATGCGCACTAACTCCATTTAGCGACGAGAGAACACTGTTTCAATACAGACAAACGTTTAATTATGTGAACGAACACGTTCCTTACCTGATGAACCTCATCGGAGACAGGACGAGAGCGAGCGAGTTGCACAACATCATGAAGCAAGTAAGTTCTTCTATTATTTTTTGTCTGGATGTGCCAATGCCGACGCGTGTAAATACTTCTAGATGCAGGCGCTCATTATGCATATCCGCTCCGAGGATGCATCGCGCCTGCGCAAATTTGTATTCAGGTACGCCGCACCAAATCCGGACGAACAGGTGGTGCACCCCCCGGTGTGTCCCGACACCAAAGAAGGCCGCGCTCGGATGGGATTCAACCATCCTCAACTCGGTGCCTTGCTTTGCCCAGTCAAGTACCTCAAGGAGTATACCTTAAGTCCTCGTGGGTACGTAGTATTTTCATCAAATCTAATCTTTATCTTTGCTGAGGTTTATTTCCGAAGGATGCGAGTCACATTTGACGACCCGAAGGATCCCGCAAATGTTACGGCAAACGTTTGGCCCGCTTTCCTGTACCCTGGGGACATCCCTGGATCTCAATATGACCCAAATGCGATCAGCAAGGGGCTTTTCAAAGGCTTTTTGGTGCAACGTGTGAGTATCCCTCATTCTTCTCGAAACAAAGTTGATGACTACTGTAATAGGTACTCAAACACGTCCTCACCTCGCCGTCTTCGGCTCTCAATGAGCGTGCAAAGGGTGCTCGCGGGGGGAATGCAAAGATCCACGGAGTCAAAAAGATCGAACCCGAGCACATTGCATATGCTGCAATGCAAGTGAGTTTAGTTTCTCTTATGGTAAATACTGCGATCCGCTGATGGAAACAGGCACGGTTTATCATCTCGTCGGCGGAAAAATGGAGTGAGCAAGATGGCTTATTCAATTACCTGGACTTTTATTACAGAATCGTCCGCGTCATTCGCGAGACCAAGGATCGCGATTGGGCGAAGGATTTAATTCAACACTACAACGAGTAAGCACGATTCTTTTTCAGTTCATAACTGACACTTCGTTTACTAGGGTGATCTTTGGTGACACTCGCGGTCTGGTCTCAAAGGGTCGTGCGGTCATCCCGGAAGATGGCGATGACGATCTCCTGGAAATGGAGCGTCAATTTACAGAACGCGGCGCGCGGGTCGTCGAGGAATCCAGGCCTCCAACCCCCGCTCCGAATCAGGGTGCTGAAGAGGAGGAGATCGAACCCGGACCACTCATTGGCAACAAACGCAACCTGCCGGGGTC
Source organism: Leccinum truebloodii (assembly GCA_038090755.1). Classification (NCBI taxonomy): domain Eukaryota; kingdom Fungi; phylum Basidiomycota; class Agaricomycetes; order Boletales; family Boletaceae; genus Leccinum; species Leccinum truebloodii. Next base: position 994 of record JBBPNF010000120.1, on the reverse strand, counting down.
CTTCCGAGTCACATCCACCGACAATTCCAACTCGGCGGGCTCTTCCGCTGACTCACGCTCCTCCACTGTCGCCGGAACATCCAGCTCGGGCTCGGGCTCTGGCACTCTCGCTGGCGCATCAAGCTCAGACGCTGGCTCGTCCACTCTTCAAGTTGGCAAGAGAAAGCAGGTCGACGACTTTTTTGACGACGACACCCCATTGACCGAGGAAGAGGACGAAGTTGAAAAAGAGAACAACGAGGCGCTTCTCAAAAGGAAGCCCGCTCGAGCTGCGAAGGAAAAGGCCGCCAGCAAGATGAAGAGCGCAGGTGGCCGCCCTCAGAAGAAGAAGTCCAGGTAAGTAACCTGGTTCCGAGTCTATCTCATTGCTAACATCCGAGTCGAGTTAGGGCGTGAAGCCGCGCCGTGATTCTCTCGATCAAGTCTAACCTGCTTTTTCATTAGTATCGGGTGCCAGTGCTCTCGTTAGGCGGTTATCATGTATTATTATGAGAGCTGTACAGTATCATGAGAATGTCACATCATATCACTGCTCCCTCCGTGTGATTTCAATATGTATTTACTGCGACAAAATATAATCAATGTCATGTAATGTCACCACGTGATTCGAGTATATAAGTTGTCGTATGGTTTGGCGGTATATATCACCTGACTGCAAGTTGATCTACGTGGGTCCTTGTGATCGCAAACAGCGTTTTGGTATATTTTATGATAACACACGGTGGTGTGTGACAGCGCCAGGTCACTTCGAAGGAGGTGACGAGGGTTATATACACTTATATACATATATCTATGTTTTGCAACTTTGCTGATGCTTATCGCCCCGCCCATCCGTCCAGACGATGCAAAGGCGCTCTGTAATCTCACTCGCGTCTGTCGATCCTTCGCCAACACCTGTTTCCCTCGCATATTCTGCTTCGTCCAATTCTTGTTCTATGGCCACAGTTGTGAAGCGTGCCTGGGATTAAGACAATTCACCTCAAAGCGGCCTCTT